>QLTV01003728.1:1877488-1892255 GCA_003457575.1 Thermophis baileyi | reverse complement strand
AGAAGAGGGAGTCAAGCTATTCTCCAAAGCACCTGAGGGCAGGACAAAAAGCAATGGGTGGAAACTAATCAAGGAGAGAAGCAACCTAGAACTAAGGAGACATTTCCTGACAGTTAGAACAATTAACCAGTGGAACAACTTGCCTCCAGAAGTTGTGCATGCTCCAACACTGGAAGTTTTTAAGAAAAGATTGGATAACCATTTGTCTGAAGTGGTGTAGGGTTTCCTGCCTAAGCAGGGGGTTGGACTAGAAGACCTCCAAGGTCCCTTCCAACTCTGTTATTCTGTTTTCTGTACATATCATGTATACTGATACATTTTTATTTAACATTCTTAAAGTTCATGGTAATAATATAAGCTTATATACTGTATCATAGAAAACTGGCATTTCATCTTCATGAACTTGTCCATGGAATATTTGGTAATAGCAATAAATGTATTCAGGGAATGTGAGGATCAATGTAAAATATTTTCCAATACTGATAGTCCTTGATTTACAACAGTTTGTTTAATGACCATTTGAAGTTACAACAGCACTGAAAAAAGTGACTTATGACCTTTTTTCACACTTACAATGATTGCAGCATCCCCATGGTCACATGATTAAAATTCAGATGCTTGGCAACTGACTCGTATTTATGACGGTTGCACTGTCTCAAGGTCATATGATCACCTTTTGCAACCTTCTGACAAGCAAAATCAATGGGGAAGCCAGATTCACCTAACAACCATGTTACTAACTTAACAGCTGCAGTGATTCACTTACCAGTTGTAGCAAGAAAGGTCATAAAATGAGGCAAAACTCACTTAGCAACTGTCCTACTTAGCAACACAAATTTTGGGCTTAATTGTGGTTGTAAGTCAATGTCTACCTGTACTGCTTATTTTGACTAATTGCACAAATACAGGTCAGAAATACTGTTCTATATATTACGTACATGTACATATATTTATCCAATTTTGCAGCAAAGTGACGTGGCATTTCACCACATCCATAATAATTTCTATCATTTTCTGGTAAATGATCCACATCATGGAAGATTACACAGTCCCAATCACCATCCTTCAAAGCTTCTTTGAAGCCAATATTAAACAGCATTGCTCGGTTAAAAGGCTGTGTTCCTATCTTAAGAGAGGGGAAAATAGAAGAATAAACTGTTAAAGAAAGTTAATTAGAATATTCACATTAACAACTGGAATACAATTGCATAATGCTATATAAATCAATGAATCTGGGCTATGATAGCTTTGCCATTAATTTTAATGTGCCCATTTTAAGTTAAGCATGTTATAGGCATAAATCCAATCTTTAATTACATTCCCACTAATTCCCACTAATAGGAGAACAATAGAAACAATATTGTAAAAATACTGGAGTCACACTAGAGAAGATATGGAAGATTCCAATTAAGTTGACATATATTATAATATTCAAAGATTTTCTGTTGTTGATCTGGAATTCAAGTTATGGAAGTTCTGTGTTAAGGAAATATGACCAGACACAGCAAAAGTATTGTGAAACATACATTAGCAGATGCACACTGTTCACTGTTGAATGCATTCATCCAAATATAATAATAATTAGATAAAATAATATCTAAATTTATTGTAATATAAATAAACAAACGAACAAACTCACCTGTTCAATAACATAGAAAGCAAATTCTAGCCTCTGCTTCTGCAACACTGGTATTAAATGTCGAAAAAATATAGGAAGGTGTTCATGACGATTGCGAAAAGGGATGAGTATTGCAACCTTTAAAAATAGAAAACCACCTGAAAACTATTATGCTAGCAGATTGAATTGCAGAAGTTAAACATAAATCTTAGGAAAGCTATTTGCTGGTGTGCACAATTATGGTTATGCCACAAGCACAATCACAAAAAATTAATTTTAGTCATTTTTCTACAAATTAATCTAAATGTGTGCACTGTCTAAAGAAAATTAATCTCAAATTTCAATAATCTCTTAAGAAAAATCTGCTTTAATCTATTACTGCTAAGTTTTTATGATTTAATAAACAATGTAAGAACTACATTTTTTGTCTTCATATTGACATATCCAGCTGCCTTCTGGATAATGCTTTAGGTTCAGGGGTGAAATGCTACTGGTTCGGACCGGTTCGGGAGAACCGTTAAAGGACAGGTGGCTTGGTTTGCCGAACCGGTAGCGATGGCTGGCTGGCCACGTCCCCGAACCGGTCCCCCGGTCACCGCTCGCTCACCCTGCCCTGCCCAGTCTTTGCTCTGCAGCTTGCTTGTCTGAAGCGCTGCACCCCTGATCTGCCTGCCAGGTACTTGCGAAGTCGTGGCCTACCTAGCTGCCCCTGCCCCACCCCCACTGTCCCAGCCTGTCTTCCCTACTCCATTCTCCATGGCCCGCTGCCCCGAAATGCTTGCCTGCCTTCCACGCGGCCTTCCCGGTGTCCCTGTGGCCAGCTTGCGAAGGCAAGCAAGTGGAAGGCCGTGTGGAAGGCAGGAAAGCATGTCAGGACCACGGGGAAGGGAGATAACAGCCTATTCCCTTCCCCGCAGCCCTGCCATGCTTGCCTGTCTTGCACGCGGCCTTCCCGGCGGTCCCCCACACCCGCTTGCCTTCCCCTCTCCGCTGCTCAGACCAGGTGTGTGTGTGTGTGTGTGTGTGTGTGAGAGAGAGAGAGAGAGAGAGAGAGAGTGAGAAAGAGAGAGAAGAAAGAAAGAAAGAAAGAAAGAAAGAAAGAAAGAAAGAAAGAAAGAAAGAAAGAAAGAAAGAAAGAAAGAAAGAAAGAAAGAAAGAAAGAAGGGAGAGAGAGAGTAATTTAAGAGAGAGAGAACCGGTAGCGGCGGCAGCACAAGGCTCCGCCCACATGCCCAATCTCTGCTTTCCACCATCCCAGCCTGCCTCCCCTACTCCCTTCCCCGCGGGCCGCAGTCCTGCCATGCTTCCCTGCCTTCCATGCGGCCTTCCAGGTGTCCCCATGGTGACCTTGGAAAGGCAGGCAAGTGGAATGCCAAGGCAGGCAAGCATGTCGGGGCCGGCCGGCTGCAGGGAAGGGAGCTAGCAGCCTTCCCGGCGGTCCCCCACACCCACTTGCCTTGGTGGAGACACAGCTGCTGCTGCTCTGGGGTTGAGACGGGTGGCGGCAGCAGCGGTCCGGGACAGCAAGTGGATGTCCCGGGGCTGCTGCACATGCGCACCATATGTGCAACCCCAGGACATCCGCTTGTCGTCCCGGACTGCTGCTGCCCCTCTCAGCCCCAGAGCAGCAGCGGGCGGCCCTTGGTGGAGCTGCTGCTGCTGCTCTGGGGCTGAGAGCGGCGGTCCGGGATGGCAAGCGGATGTCTTGGGGTTGCACATGCGGTGCACATGTGCAGCAGCCCCGGGACATCCACTTGCTGTCCCAGACCACCACCACCGCTCTCAGCCCCAGAGCAGCAGCAGCAGCTCCACCGAGCATGGAAGGGCTGCAGCCCGTGGGGAAGGGAGTAGGTGAGGCAGGCTTACCAAATATGCTGGGTGGAGGATCTAGAAGGTAAGGCCGACACTGGTGGTGGGGGGGAGGAAGACCCACTGTGCTCATCTGAGGAGCCGCTTCGGAGGGACATGGCGAGGCTCGCTCGGCTTTTGGGCCTGGCGCGCTCAGCTTCTGTGGGGCCTTTGGCCGACTGCCACCCGCTTGCCTTCCCCTCCGAAGCACCTCCCGCTCCCTGCATCCAGCCCATGACAGGGGATGCACAACTGCCGGGCCAGGCCACCCACCCTCCCAGAGCACTTTCTTCCTTCTCCCGCCGCAGAGACAAAGAGAGAAAGAAAGAGAAAAGAAAGAAAGAAAGAAAGAAAGAAAGAAAGAAAGAAAGAAAGAAAGAAAGAAAGAAAGAAAGAAAGAAAGAAAGAAAGAAAGAAAGAAAGAAAGAGGAAGGAAAGGGAGAGAGAGAGAGAAAAAAGAGAGACAGAGACAAGAAAAAAAGAGAAAGAGAAAACAAGAGAAAGAAAGAGAAAGAAAGAGAGAGAGAGAGAGAGAAGGAAGGAAGGAAGGAAGGAAGGAAGGAAGGAAGGAAGAAAGAAAGAAAGACAGACAGACAGAAAGAAAGAAAGAAAGAAAGAAAGAAAGAAAGAAAGAAAGAAAGAAAGAAAGAAAGAAAGAAAGAAAGAAAGAAAGCGTATGACCACAATTTTGGTTGCTAAGCAAGAGCATTGCTAAGTGAGTTTCACCACATTTTACAAGTTGGCCACGCCCACCCGGTCACATGACAGCAAGCCACGCCTACCAAGCCACGCCCACAGAACTGGTAGGGAAAATTTTTAGATTTCACCAATGTTTAGGTTATTTTAGTAACTCAGAGTGAGATGGGTGATACCTACATTTGACAAATAAAATAAAAATAAAATAAACAGTATGAAATCACCATACCTTATGTAATATTTGATTTTAATATGTGGTTCTGGTATATCTGAGATAAAGTTATGTCCTATTCCAGTGGTTCTCTGGTTGTTTTTGCAATACGAGAACATATCTTCATATATAACTGACATGCTGAGGTATAATTTATCTTTATTTTTCATCCAAACAAGAAGCTCATAATAAATTGCAGTTCAAAAAGCATGCTAGAATAAACACAGAAAAACTTTGTTATCTTTTACCCACCTGCCTGTCTCTATAAGAATCTTGGTATTCAATTTAGGTATAGTCCAAATCCATACAACCATGGATAGGCTTCAGACTATAACAAAATGTGATAAGGACAACCAGATTCTTTTGTGGCCACGGACCCCAAGGCTTAATTCAAGATTTAAATCATAACATTTCTTCCAGCCTTCATGGACCCACTGATATGACACTGCGGCTTCCCAGGGGTCCTCAGACCACAGGTTGAGAACCACTGCCCTATTCCATTATTTGCCGGATTAAATCACTGAGAATATAGGGAACAGCCTTTTCAATAGTACAAGCTCAGACATTTATCTTCCAAAGACTGTCATCTATGTTAATTTTAGTAAACAAATGGAGGAACAGTTATTTATTGGTGTTTTTCAAAAAGCCAAATTAGACTGAACGTGGACAAATACATTTATTGTTGATTAAATGGTCCCGTTCATTTATGAAATATAAGTGTAAAGATTTCAGGTTTGCATCAAAAAGGATAAATTGGCAAAGGAAGTTGAACTCTCATTCCTTTTTCTCCAGCACATCTCCAAGGAGGAGGAATGCATCTCTTAATAGTGATTTTCATGTGAAAAAAAATCACTTCTCCTCTCCATCCTATCTTACATGACAGATGTGCAAATATTTAAATCTGGTTCTCATCACATTTTGTTATGATCTGAAGCCTATCCATGGCTATATGGATTTGGACTATACCTAAATTGAATACCAAGATTTTATAGAGGTAGGCAGGTGGGCAAAAGATAACAAGGTGTTATTCTGTCTTTATTTTAGCATGCTTTTCCAACTGCAATTTATTATGAGCTTCTTGTTTGGATGAAAAATAAAGATAAATTATACTTTAGCATATCAGGTATATATGAAGCTATGTTCTGATATTGCAAAAACAACCAGATTCAAACTTTAAGAAAATCATAGAATCTAGATTACTAGAAATTTAATTGTACTTTACCTTCCAACGTGGTTTACAGTCTTTTGGCTTCCAGTGACCACCTGGTTCAATGTCTAAATCTTTAGAAAACATCTGTTGAATTTCTTCCAAACTAATTTCACTCATATTTGCTTCAATAAAGCCTCCTAAGCGATGACAAGAAGTAAATTTTGATAAAGATTTCCCCCTCCCATTTAAAGCTAAAATGTGTAAATGACATAATATTACATATAACAGCCAGTAATATACTGATATCTGATACAGATTTTCAAATGCTACCACACAATATAGTTAAGAAAAGGAGAATTTCTGCTTGAAACTGAGGTGGATGGGAGCAGGAGCAGGAGCCCTTTGAGTAATGTTTTCAGTAGTCAGAAGTGCCTTTGATTAATGTTTCTAGTTCTTTGAAGTAAAGAAGCAGGAATGTGAAATTCTGATAAGGACTTGTTCAAACTGGCCAGAGACAAGAATTGCCCAAAGATTTGAACTTTAGTTACTTGAAAACTAATTATAATTTAAGAACCAAATCTACTGAACATGCAATTGGGCATGAACAAGATCATGCTAAGAATACTATGGGGTGATATAAAATGTTACATAGTATATACCAGTGATGGCGAACCTTTTTTTCCTCGGGTGCCAAAAGGGCGCATACATGTGCGATAGCACGTGTGTGCCCACACCCATAATGCAATGCCCTCCCCCTGCACACATGCACGCACAACCCCCCCATGCTCCCCCCGTGCATGCGCGCAGGACTCACTGAAGCCTCCGGAGCCTGTGCATGGCGAAAAACGGATTCCAGCTGATTTTCGGCCTTCCAGAGGGCGGGGGGAGGTCGTTTTCGCCTTCCCCAGGCTTCAGGAAAGCCTCCTGAAGCCTGGGGAGGGTGAAAAATGGCCCAACGGCCCAACCGGAAGTTCATTTCCGAACTTCCGGTTGGCCGTTGGGTCCGTTTTTCACCATCCACAGGCTCCGGAGGCTTTCCTGAAGCCTGGGGAAGGCGAAAACGACTTCCCCCCGCCCTCCAGAAGGCCGAAAATCAGCTGGCCAGTGCGCACATGCACGCTGGAGCTGACATAGGGCAACGCCTCGCGTGCCCTCAGATATGGCTCCGCATGCCACCTGTGCCACACGTGCCATAGGTTTGCCATCATGGGTATATACCAAGCTACTGAGCATGCTCGCTAGATCACAAATGAGTCAAATGATGCTTGTCAAAGAAAGAGCACATTCCAAACCCAATATGTTTGAACTGTATATAAAGTGATTCCCAACCTTTCTAAGGGACCTCACACCTTGTACCACCTTGGACCTCTCCTTGTTTATGCATAAATAAAGAGATATTTATCTTTCAGGCTTGGATCCTATTTAGGCAAAAACACACCAATCTTGCCATTGTTTACAGTTAAAAGTAGCACATCTTTTTAAACATGTACCAAGGACCAAAGCCATCTCCACCATATAGGAAAATATATGTACATATACATATACATATACATACTGTATACATATACATATACATATACGGTACATATACATATACATATGCATATACATATTCTTAGGGCATTTGGCAAATAGATACAATGGCTCTGTGAACAGCTGTCTCTCTTAGCAATGGAGATTTGGGGAAGCCCGATTCACTTAGCAACTGTGTGACTCGCTTAAGAACTGCAACTATTCACTTAACAATGGTGGCAAGACCGGTTGTAAAGTGAGTCGTAAAGTGGTTGCTATTGGTTTCTTAATGCTATTGGTGTATATATATATATATATATATATTCACTTTTTATTTTATTATCATTGCAATCATTGGCCCTGTTTAGCCTAATCACCCCTTAGTTTCTAATGTGCTTCTTCCCTTCCAGCACAACGCTAAAGATATTGGTAGCATTGGTTTCAGTTTTCATCTAATTGTACTTTGGTGCTGTACTGAAACAAATGTAAGATTAGTTAAATCAAAGTTTATTCAAACAAACAAGTATAAAAATTGGTGACTTGGAACTGCCTTTTTCAAATAAAAAACTCTGAGATGAACACATTATTTTGTCCCAATTCAGAAACAACACAAAGCTGGTAGAAGCAGTATTTTCTCTCCTCCTAAGGGCAAGGAAAAGGGGAAATGCAGTTCACATGCCTGAAACTCATTTAATTCATTCTCCTCTATCAGTACTCAACGGTATGGGCGACCCTTTTGGGGCCAGTGTCACATTTTAAATTTTGAGAGGTATATGATAGAAATTCTCACAAAATGGGGGACATGGCACAGATAACTCTAAAAGGCAATTTAATATAAGGCAATGTTTCTTGGCTCTCCCAATATAGCCTCCAGAGCCATATCTACTATCCAAGCTTATCACTGCCTTTTGTTGTTTTTTTTTAAGGTGGACACACTTCCAAATAAAGCACTGAGTTGTAGCCATCCATCATTTTTATTTTCTAAGAAAGCTTAAGGGGCTCATGTCAGCTTCAATCATTTCTGCACTCTGCAGGCTGCAATTGTTCACCTCTTTGCCAATTTCACCCATTTTAAAAAAATAAATACAGGTAGTCCTCAGGCTACAATGTAAATTACCATCATTAAGCAATATAGTCATAAATTGTTATGTCATGTAACCATATGTCAGCCTCCCAAGTAGAGCACAGGAAACAGAACAAGATGAGCTAATTGTACTTTATTATAAGGCTATATTAACAACATCTTGCAAATCTGAAAGTACAAATCTCCTGCCAGCTTTTTTTAACCAGTTGATTACTTAGGGTAGATCCTTCCTCAGTTTCTTTCTCTACCCATTACAATTTGTGGGCTCGTCTCCCTTTTATCTGATTGTTCCTTCAGCTTCCAAGGTCATTCACACATTCCATTACATCATGCCACTTAGCAATGGCAATCCCAACAGTTTCCATTGCTGTCATGAAGCAAGGACTGTGGATTATTAAAAAAGGACATTATTTGACTATAATTTTCTACTTCCTGTCAACTTACAACAAGAAAAGTCAATGTGGGAAAGCCGCAAGTTGCAGTTACAACAAGCCTTTCCTTCTTAAGCAGCTCACAAACAGGCCAGCAGGCAAGAGCTATGATTGGGCAGGCAGGTGGGTGCTAAGGGCAGATAGGTGTGTAGGTAGGCTCACAGGTGAGTGCTATAGGTGGACACAAATGTGAATGGGCACTACAGAATAGAAGATTCCCCTGCCACCTGGGGTGGGGTGGGCTTCATACAGGAGAAAAAGCAGCAGAAACAGGAACAACTTGTGAACCTCCTGCCAGTTTCTCCATTGAGTTTGCTTGTGGAAGTAGGGAAAGTCACAAATAGTGATCATGTGACCTGCGGTACTGTAGCCATCATAAATGTAAGCTAGTTGCTGAGTGCCCAAATTACCAATTGTGTAATCATAGGGGCACTGCAACTTCAAGGACCAGTCATAAGTCCCTCTCATTTAGCAATTCATAGCTTTGAACAGTCGCTGAATGAATGGTTGTAACCCAAAGATTATCTATAGCTAGCATTTCACAATTCCTCTCCTGAACCTATTGTAAACAAACAGAAAAGGGTCAGCATTTTACTATTTCACTACAGAACCCCCAAATGAGCCGAGGTGGCGCAGTGGTTAGAGTGCAGTACTGCAGGCTACTTCAGCTGACTGCTAGCTGCAGTTCAGCGGTTCAAATCTCACCAGGCTCAAGGTTGACTCAGCCTTCCATCCTTCTGAGGTGGGTAAAATGAGGACCCAGATTGTTGGGGGCAATATGCTAACTCTGTAAACCGCTTAGAGAGGGCTGTAGAGCACTATGAAGCGGTATATAAGTCTAACTGCTATTGCTAAAACCAGAAACCCAAAGACCAGTCTTTCTGACAGGCATACCAGCAGACCATTATAAAATGGAGATCAAAGGCAGAGAGCAAAAACTGGGTCACACGGAGAGCATACAGTGGACAACTGGAGAAGGAGAATTTGCTTCATGTGTAATTAATTGCAGTAGGTGGATCAGACGGCTCTCCTTGCTCCAGCAGAAGTAGAACACTTCAGCTTTTGAATGTAGAGCAAGAATATTTGGGAAGCCATCACCCTTCCAGCAGCCTAGAGGAAGGCTGAGGACAGGACAATTCATCAGTTCCTACCCTTTCAAATAAAGGGCCTTGGGGCAATTTCATAATCAGAGAGTTAAATCAAAAAATGTTATTTTGGGCACTGTATATCACACTGGTTCTTAATACTTAGGTATGAAGATGTGAAGTTCATGGAAAACCTTGGAATAATCATTGACCTCATTCATGTACAATAACATGTCATGTTTATCATAGGCAAATAAGCCATAACAAACCTTGAACTAGCACTTTGGGACAACCATGACCTGGATAACTGAGAATCTCCATAGACACTTGAACTAACACAATAGCAATAGTAATAGCAATAGCACTTAGACTTATATACCGCTTTACAGTGCTTTACAGCCCTCTCTAAGCGGTTCACAGAGTCAGCATATTGCCCCCAACAATCTGGGTCCTCATTTTACCCACCTCGGAAGGATGGAAGGCTGAGTCAACCTTGAGCCGGTGAGATTTGAACTGCCGAACTGCAACTAGCAGTCAGCTGAAGTAGCCTGCAGTACTGCACTCTAACCACTGCGCCACCTCGGCTCAATTCCCCACCTTCTTCTCTACTGGGATGAAACAACACGGAGGCTTTTTAAAAGCATGTTGTTATGTACTTCTATTTTGTGGTAATCCGATCCAGCAAATTCATGTTATGGTAAGCCAAGATGGTCATTATAATAATTAAGTTGAAGATCTTTAACCGCAATCTGAAATCTTGAGGGGTTTTTTAAATCTATGCATGCTACCCACAATATTCTGTATTATTAGAATCTGAGCAGAACAGATTTAAAAAAATCTGTGATCCAATAAATCCAATAACACTGATTAGTTAAAACAAGATTACTTTTTGAAGCTGGGCTGTTTTAATTTACCCTAGTTAAATTAGTCATAGTAAACTGAAAGTACAGTAATGCATGGCTAATTAAAGCTTAAAGCAAAAGCTACTTAATTTTATTATAGGAAAATGAGAAGGTAGGACTAGCAGATCTCAGCTGGGGAAAAAATCCAAACAACCACCAAACGAAGAGGAAAATTAATATTTTCTGTATCTCTTTGATTTCTTCCAGTGATCTTCTGGATTTTTGTACTCTAGATCTGGTAACCCTATCAAACAAGAGGGAGGAACACAGGGGAGCAATATTTCTAAACTATTACAAATGTCGAACTGACCGATATAGTTCAATCTGTACATAATGTTACATGTTAGTATTATATTAACAGACTTGCAGGATTTTCCTTTTTTATCTTCTGCAAAGTGTTTGTCCCAGTTTCCAGAAAATCTTACATCTTAATGTAAATATAACCTAAACAGAACCCTCAATTGAATGAAATGCTTCATTTAAACTGGAAATAAAAAGTCAAATTCAATTCTGAAATTCTACACTTATTTTTGTAAAATGTTTATAAATTATTTTTAAAAATATTTTTCTTTTCCTAGGGAAATTATAGTTATACTGTATATGAGTAAGAATGTTTAAAAAATTGTAATGCTGTTAAAATCTTTATTGAAAATAGTGTTTCAAAACAATTTGTGACATGTTTAAGTTAATAATTTTCTGTTAAGGTGAAAATAAACTTACTCATGGAGGGCAATTTTTCTGGACAAGATTGAGAAGGAGAATAAGTGAAGTTTTCTGGAAGATACGTCGCTGTCTGAGCAATACTATCACTTGTACTGTTGCCTTCAGGATAATCTTAACAGAAATAAAAATATTCTCCATTAATTATTTCTGTAATGTTTATAAGGTTGTCTTCCCAACCCATTTTATACAGTTTTATCATTTTATATATGTCCAATTTAACATATACATGCTGCTGATCTTAAATAATTTGTTGAGCTTTAACTCAGAATTAGCCCAGAATGTTACTGAAAATAATTTTCATAATTACCTAAACCTTCAAGGTATTGTATAATATTCCTACCTGTGCCATTTATTGTAGCATTTTTATTAGTGTACAGTCTGATCATATGTCCTATTGTTTTCACATTTTCTTTCAGCATTATACCTCGTGCTTGTACCATAAATAAATATGTATTTGCTGTAAAGAAAAAAAATCAAAATTAACTTCAACATAAAATTTAAAATTGGACAGATAATATCCTGAATCAGGTTGAATAATAAATAACTTTAGAATAATTATTATAGACAGCTCAAATAAATGAATTATAGATCATTTAAATTGGCAAAAATAAACATGTGGAATCGGAATATGAAATGCAATTTCTTGAGTAGCTTTCTACCGCCCCCCTTGAAAGCTGTATTAGACGCAGAGCATATCTACTTGAAGAAAAGGAATAATTTAGTCATAGGTCTAACTTCTATTCTTGTCTCCAATTTCATAAGTGATTGATGCTAATAGCACTGATCGTCCATCACATAATCAATCTTCAAATGCAACAAAACCTCACATTACTAAATGCGCTTTTACAAAATCCCATGCCATGTTATCTTTTGTAACATTGGGAAATATAAAGCCCACAGGGTGCAAAAACGTATTAAAATTATTCCACCCAACATTAAATTCTTTCTAGAAAATAGTCGAACTGTAGTAGTAATTAGAAAAATGCCGGTTTCATGTTACATGTCAACTTTTAAAGTTATATTGTATCTAAAACTTGGAAGTAGGAATCACACTTGATGGTCATATCAACTTTCTATGTAGAATGCATGTGAAGAAACTTAAATTAACTAATGTTTCAATTATGTTTGGGACTAGTTGGAATGATTTAAAATTAATGTACATTATATAAATGTTTATCTATATCCTATCTTACCAGATAGGTGGAAAGGTAGCAGGTGCTCCGTGACGTCATGCTGGCCACATGAAATGTCTTTGGACAGCCCTGGCTCAATTATCTTGAAACAAAGATGAGCACCACCCTCTATAATTGGCAATCCTTTACTCCTTTACCTTTTATCTTACCAGAAAATAATTCAATGTTATTAATCTAACTATATAAAATATGCAAAACATAATGAAATGCTAAAATATATTTAAAAATTCCACATCTCTACATCAGAGAATGTCATTATATGAAATCTTTATATCAGAGAATGTCATTATACGATGTAGCTCAGGGGTGTCAAACTGGTGGCCCGTGGGCCAGATGCGTCACGCACAGGCCACGCCCACCCCAGCTCCACAAATGGGGAAAACATCACAAAACGTCACATGATGGCAACGTGATGCGGCGAGTTTGACACCCGTGATGTAGCTGGATATATTTCAAATTCAGCCAAAGCTGATATCACTAGCGCAGTGATGGTGAACCTTTTTTGGCTCTGGTGCTAAAAGAGCGTGCGCATGCGTGCCCACACCCATAATGCAATGCCCTCCCCCCATGCATGTGCACAACCCCCATGCATGTGCACAACCTCTGCTGTCCCCCGCGCATGCGCACAGGCCTCACTGACGCTTCCGGACTTCCGGTAGGCCCATTGGGCTGTTTTTCGCTCTCCCCAGGGTTCAGGAAAGCCTCCTGAAGCCTGGGGACAGCGAAAAATGGCCCAACGGGCCAATCAGAAGTTCGGAAACGAAACGGAAGTGGAGCTGCCCTACTACTTACCTTCAGATAGTTGCAACCAGGCCTCGCACACCTCGGCCCATTTCTTCTGCAGTAAGGCTTTCCTGAAGGCCTTTGTAGCCGATAACAGAGATCCGGATCGATCCAGAGCTCTGCGGCCGTCAGGAAAGCCTTGCTGCAGAAGAAATGGGCCGAGGTGTGGAAGGCCTGGCTGCAACTGTTCAAAGCCGAAGAAGTTCCTGAAGACCTCTGACAGCGAAAAGGAGGCTGGGGGTAAGCACACAAGTGAACTTCCAGTTGACCCGTTGGGCCATTTTCGCCATCCCCAGGCTTCAGGAGGCTTTCCTGAAGCCTGGGGAGAGCAAAAAAGGCCGAAAATCAGCTGGCCAGCACGCGCATGTGCGCTGGAGCTGACATAGGGCAACGCCTCGCGTGCCCTCAGATATGGCTTCCTGTGCCACCTGTGGCACGCGTGCCATAGGTTCGCCATCACTACACTAGCGGATGTAAGGAATTCAGAATGGATTTTTATTTCTGGACTTCTATGAAGTTTCATTCCCAATCTGTTTCTCGGAAGCTCCATTATATTGCAGATGGCAATATCATAGGAAAATCTTTTTTGTCATTTTGAGAGCAGTGGCTGTCCATAGTTAGTCCAATGACACCAAAATGAAGACCATACACATTCATTGATATTGTTAGTGCATATTTACATTGTATGATGATGTGATGCAGGTTTCATTATTTGTCCCCTTGTGTTTCCAGGAGATATCCACCTGCCAGGGTCATGGCTGAATAAAGACTTAGTTTGTAATGGAACTAAATACTTCATCTATGGTGGGAGGTAGATCAAGTGCCTTGTTGAGGGTAAATGGAAGATATAACCACTGGAAGGAATGAAGCAAATTTTGCTGTTCTGCCATGTAAGGAACTCCAGTTGTGGTTAAAGAGACGCTGAGTAAAAATTCAAATCATTTTAATAGCTCATAAAAGAGATATGCTGAGGGTTGAATTCCAAAGAGACAAAACTCTTTGAAGAGATAATGACTAGATGCACTTGCTGCATCTCCATCCAGTATGCTAGTTTTGGCTTTTAAAATCAAATAATCTGATTTGAAGGACCATTTATCATCAATTAACATGCCTCAAGCCTGGGAACAGTATTTCTGACCTTGCTTTGTAGCATGCAAAAACTATTTCATCAAGCACAAGGTCTTCATAGTAGTGGCGAGCCAAGGTGGCGCAGTGGTTAGAGTGCAGCACTGCAGGCTACTTCAGCTGACTGCTAGCTGCAGTTCAGCGGTTCAAAACTCAGCCTTCCATCCTTCTGAGGTGGGTAAAATGAGGACCCAGATTGTTGGGGGCAATATGCTAACTCTGTAAACCGCTTAGAGAGGGCTGTAAAAGCACTATGAAGCGGTATATAAGTCTAAGTGCTATTGCTAAGTGCTATTGCTATAGTGGCCTCATGTATTTGGACCTCCTTTAGGGAAAGGTTTCTTTTCCCAAGAAAGAAAGAAGAAAGAAAGAAAGAAAGAAAGAAAGAAAGAAAGAAAGAAAGAAA
>QLTV01003728.1:1849052-1867415 GCA_003457575.1 Thermophis baileyi | reverse complement strand
TATATATATGTATGTATGTATGTATGTATGTATGTATGTATGTATGTATGTTATATAATGCAGCAACATCCTCATATTAATTATATACTGTATATGTCTAAGCTGGATAGTATCTCTTTCTATAGAGCTATAACAAAACTACACGGATTGGCTTTTCTGGAATAGGTTATAGACTAGAGGATGGCTACACTTTTAATGGAAATAGTAAATAATCTTTGAAAACTAAGCTACAAATCTCTTATTTATCCTGAATTCCTGGATAATATATATAAAGGCATGTTCTTCACTATCACTGTGGATATCTACAATGAAAGCATATTCTGATTGAGTCATTCTGTGAGGGAGATAGGTGGTTTCTAAATTTAGGTAGATGATAGATTAGATAGATAGATAGATGATAGATAGATAGATAGATAGATAGATAGATAGATAGATAGATAGATAGATAGATAGATAGATGGTAGATAGATAGATAGATAAATAGATAGATAGATAGAAAGTTAGATAAATAGATAGATAGATAGATAGATAGATGGATAGATAGATAGAGAGGCAGGCAGGCAGGCAGGCAGGCAGGCAGGCAGGCAGGCAGGCAGGCAGGCAGGCAGGCAGGCAGGCAGGCAGGCAGGCAGGCAGGCAGACATCCACTGACTCTCTACCTAAGACATCTATCAGAATTGTATAGACGTGAAGGTAAAAAATAATTTGATATATTCAGTTGATAAGAATCTATTAGCCAATGTTCCTTGACAGAAAATATTTAGAACAGGAAGATCTCAACTGATGTTATCCATCAGTTTTTCTTTAGTAATGGTCTGTTACCAATAGCTCCTGGGTGTGCTTTATGACACAGTAGATACCTCAGAGCCTTAAGCTGCCAACTGTCTTCTAGAACCATCTCCCTCAACGACCATTGCAAATAGAACCTCAAGAGAAACAACGGAAGGGATATTTATGATCTTACGCATTATGTCAGTTAAACTAAAGGAGCCACATCATGTTATTGTCCCTGTTAGTGAAGTTTTGGCTGTCCCCCATTATGGCAGTTGACTCCTGGCCATGCAGCTATGAGCAAGTGATACATTCAGTTGAGTCTCACCATTTGGTCACGCCACCATCAGGTATGCTGCTTAATTTCAGCCACAATCATCCTTATATATTGCTTCACCCTTGTGGAAATAATTTTTTCCGTGGTATTTCCCCAGCTCTTTATCTTGGAGAAAGGTTATTCATCAGCCTTGATATGTTTGAGAGCAGCATTCTTCCTCTAACCATCCCCAACGGTTTTACAAGGCCACCTGCCATTGTTAGTGCTGCTGTCTTTGGGCAGAATACAATCGTGGCAGTGGTGAATGGCGTCGTCTTTCTCTATCTCTATGCCACATGGAAGAGATGGCTGCATTCAAAGGGGATTACTCATCCAGTTACTGAACTTGCCAGCTACAAATGCTGCTTTGCTCTAAATGATCCTGCCTGTGACAAAATCAATGAACTTATTCTGGCATATGACCCAGGCAACTTGGTGAGCAACAGCGAGATCTTTTATTCACAAAATGGGGGCTACATATTTGAATCTTTAAAAAGTAGACCATTGAAGGATGGCATTCTACTTGGTATCTATGTTTTTGCTTCCTCAGCATATTTAGGAATGCTCCTCAATGATGCCAGTCATCCAGAGATTGCACACTTCATATATGGAGATATTCAATCCATAAAAAATAAAGCAGGAACATCCTTTATGTCAAAATTCTCAGAAGGTTATATAGTTGAAAGCACACTCCCCCCTGGTATGAGAGGTTTTGTCTTGCTATGGACTAACAAAACATTTATGAGCTCCTCAAATAATGGATTGACTACAGATGATATTACTGTACTTCCCACAAACAGCTATCCTAATAAAACTCTTCCAGAAGATATTTGCTTTGCAACTGCTACTAATAATGAATTTGCAGTTCTCACTGAGACTCAGCTTTTCTACGGAAACCTGGACATGGTCGCTAGAAAAATGGTACATTTGGGAGACAAAAATGTTTCCTCAGCCCATGCTTCTTGTGAAGCTATGTTATTTGAAAATATTGGAATGCTTACCATCATCCATCCATTTCCCAGCAATGTATCTAAATACTATAATTTTAAAAAATGCATCGTCAACATCCAGGCTCAGCTCATGACTGTGCAGCCACCACTGCAATCCTGTCCAATGGAGATCCTCACGGGTGATTTCCATAACAGAATGTATTATATTGATACAAAGCAGCTTCTTCATTTTAATGCCACGTTTGTACCAAAGCCAGGGACTGATGCTTATCCATATGTAATGTTGAGCAATCCACATGTGCTGTCATTTGAGGCACACATTGTGGAGGATGGCTACACTTTTAATGGAAACACTAAATACAGCTTGAAAATTAAATTAGAAGAACAACACTTAAATATGATGGCAGAAAAACAGAACTCAACATTCTTAAAGCAGCTGTCATCTGTTACTGTGGACATCTATAACAAAGGGATATTCTGCATTGACATGTATCCATTGACAGCTCTTATTGCAGTGGACTGCCCACCTAAGAAACACATCAGAATTTTAAGGAGAACAACAGGTTGCAATAAAGGTCTCTTTGAACCAACACTACTACACAATGTTGTTTATTCAATTGATAAGAAACTATATGATCCTTTGTTCCTTGGTAGAAAAAATTTAGAACAAGACGATCTTAATGTGACCTATAAATATGACATTTGGGGATGTCCCCTTCTCTTATATTATGATAAGCCGTGGCTTCCAAATCTTGAATTATGGGACAACGATGAATTTGTGGAATACGTTTATGCGGATTTTGTACTGTATGAAATAAATGGAATGTACAATTATGATTATCTCTTGAATGAAATAGAGGCCAATTGTATGTCAGAGGCCCAGAACTGGACCAAACAATTAGCAAATTTTCCAGGCTCTCCACACATTGCATGGACTAAATATAATTATGTGAGTTGCAAGAAATACAGAGGAAACAAGTCTTTACCATCAGTTAATTCAAAGTACCAGGTTTTAAACAGGAATGAAAGAAATAGAATACTTTTTCCACAGTACAATGGCTTTTATGTCTTCAGAGCTACTGTTGTAGATAGCTTGTATAGCTATTGTGACCTTACCACAGTTTTCAGTGTGTACGTTCATGGAGCCCTCCCAAAATCTAAGGTCAGTGTTGGGAAAGCACTAATTAGTTTTCTTGTTCTCATATTCGGCACAATGCTGATGGTTTATTTTTTTCTTAAATTACTAAAGGAGTACTCAAGAATGAAATAAATTTAACCATCTCATTTCACAACTTACTGTAGAACAATAAATATGGGTGTAATTATACTAAGATTTTTTTTTCTTTTGCTCCCTGGTTTGAAATAAGAATATACTGTAATAAATGTTATGCTTGTATATGTGCATGTATGTATTCTTCTGTTTCTCTCATTTCATCAAATTATTTTCAAGAATATTTATTACATTTAATGGTCATATGAATAATCATCTTTTAGGACCATTGATAAAAATTGACAATGTGTTATGTCAATTTTATTTCCTCTTCATTTTTAGTGGCTGACAATGGCCTTATTTGTTTCTACTTTCCTCACCTCAAAACCTTAAATCTTGCAAGAACATATGTTTCAGGCTGGACACTGATAATTGAAATTGTTTAGTTTATGCACAAAACATTTGCCCATCCTGATACTTCCATTTCACAGTTTAAAAAAAAGCACAGTGGGGAATGTAGTGAATATGATGCACAATTTTATTTTATTTATTTTATTTACAGCAAATCTGTTATAAATATAATACATTTCTTGAAAAGCTTAACTTTCTTTAAAAAAACAGATCAACTGAATTGCTCTAGTTACATAATAAAGTGAATGAATTTAACTGACAAAACATTTCTTTGTTTGAAACAGTGCATTTTATAGAGATGAATGAGAAAATATTCAAACTGCTGTCAAAAATTGTAGAATATTAAGTGGAGTTATATATGCAATTGCAATGAGAATTGCTTAACAGTATATGAGGCAAGTCTCAAATTCAACTTTTTAAAAATTGGAAATGAAAAACAGAATAATTGGACTGGAATAAATTGGATCCTAGTTAACTTCACAGAAACAACATGATATAATTATCAATCTATGGCTTACTCAAAAAAAGCCAACAAGGAACTTTTTTCCTAAATTGCCATCTAATACAGCCACAAATATTAACACATGCTGTACATTTTTTTCAGCAGTAAAGATGTCCAAGGATTTCCCAATTTTGTTCTTAGGAATCTTAAAAGTTACGTGGTTATTTCCTTTTAATTTATGAAACATTTTTAAAAAGAAAGAAACTGGAATTCAAGATGCCTGGTATTATGAAACAAAAATAGGCATGTAATCATATTATGTGGACGATTTATCTACAACTTTTTAACAGGTTATATGCCAAGGTTGCAAGTTCAAAGAAATAACAGTATTTTGTTTTGTTTTTAAAACAAACCCATAAGTCAAATACTGTTAATAATAATCAGGGCTGGCACTGAATTCTGTTGACTTGTTTCAAATAAAGTAACTTGATGGGAAAGCTTGGCAAATATTCGCGGGGTTCCAAGATTATACACTCCAGTATGAACAAAGCAAGCCTTTAACTGAAGGCTAGATACTCCATAGGCTTTTAGCTGAAGCTTGTATTGTGTTTGCCCAAGCCAGGTAAATGAACCATGGATTTCAAGAGCTTCTGGACTGGAAAAGAGAAAGCACAGGGGTCACAATTTCTTCCTGCTTATACCCTTGTTCTAAACAATGTATTATTTGTCCTCAACACTTCGTTTCTGGATGTTAAGGAGAATTTTATGTAAAATATTTGCACTGAGTATAAAATTATAAATTGGAAAATTCTATTACTTAAACCTATAATACTTCCCTAACCCTCTATTACCATTGTATGAAAAAGGTTTTAAGCATCCCAGGTCAGGCTAATAGCTTCACGCTGACACCATGCAGAGTTATTTGGGTTATCAGTCAATAATTCTTAGTTCTAACTAAACATGCCCATTCTGGTACTTCACCAATCTGAAACTTGTAAAACCATTAAAGCAAAAACAAATTAGAAATACACTTTGATAAGCTCTGATATTTACATTTCTTAGACAGGATATAATATTCTAAAGAATCTTCTCTAGGAATCTAATTCAAAAAAATTTCCAAAGTATAAATGGCTTATAGGCTGTAAAAATTACCTTGTTGTTTTATGTCGCAGATCAATTATCACATCAACATCAGCTTCAGAACAATTTGAAAGTAGAAGAGTAACTGGAACTATACAAAGGCTGGAAATAAAATTTGCATCAATTGCAACTAGATCAACTGATCAGTTGAATCAATTGTACAGCACAATCACCCTTGCTTTTTAAAAACAACAACAGTGAAATATGCTAGTTTTAAACAGAGTATATAGCTGCAGTCAACTGCCAAACAAAAATGGACCATTCTGGAAAAAAAGTAGAACAGCATGTTTTGCTTGCGGGATAAATGGAAATGTATTTTATTTATTAGAATTCCAATTTGAAATATAAATCAAACCTCAACTTGCACATCTCTTTTAAACAAGACACTTACTGTATATGTTAGATTTAGGTATCGTTATCTGTGAAGGGAAGGGCTTCTTACATTCAAAGAAGGAATTGAGATTTATTAAGTATTTTCTATTGGAAAAAAGGATGGCTTACTCTCCTTAAATACCTAGCATAATTTACCATTCTGTCCCAGAAAGCCTCTCTTCAGCAGCTTCTCAGAAGGCACAGGACTACAGTAGCAAAAAAGAATCTCAAGCAATTATTTCTATTGAGAAAAAAATTCTACTGGATGCAACTTTGGATCCAACCCACTGACTATAAGCCTCCCAAGAGTACTTCTGTCTTACATTTATACAAAGATTGTGTCAATTACTGTTAAAAATCGTACATGAGAAGTATTTCTTAAGGTAAAGATAGGGAACAGAATAGCTAGGGCTATGAATTCTTAAAAATTAGGATTTCAAGGTAACTTCATAAAATATCATGAAGGTTAGCTAAAAGTTATTTTATTTCAACGCAAGAGCCCAAGAAAATAATTTATTGTGGATTTTCTTGTTAGGTGTTCTGTGTTGTTTCAGAAAGGAATCAAGCTAGAGCAGGGGTTCCCAACCTTTTCTATACCCCGCACCCCTAGAACGCTTCTGATATATTCTCTCACCTCTTAAAAAAGTAAATAATTATATGCATATAATTATGCATATACACTATAATTTTGAAACTTCTAAACCCAAGTTTTTGCACCCCCTGGAATATCGTCTCGCATCCCCAGGGGGTATGTGAAATAGAATTTGAACCCTGCAGAAAACAAACTTCATTCTTTCCATCTCATCAGCACAGATGTACTTCTTTAGCAATAGTCCCCAAGCAAATCACTCCCTAAGCAAATGTATTTGTTCATGTTCAGTGGAGAAAATAGGCTTCACTTTTAGACTTGTATAAATAATATTTTATGCTTTGCAGTGGAATGTTATAATGAGTGCCATATTCATATTTCTAAAAAAGGAAGGAAAATGGCTGGAATGTTAATGCTGGTTACAGTCTAGAGTAAAAAAGAAGAAATATTCAAACCTTTTCCGATTAAAGGAGTGATTAAATGTTTCAGGATAATGAAGACTAGTTTTAATAAGATTGGAAAACTGTTCCACAGATGGTCTGGATGATACCGTTGTGTTTTCTTGGCAAAAAAGATTTGAAAGGCCTATTTCTGTGGATTCCTGTAACATAAAACGTATTCAGAAAATATTTAGGTTCAAGAAACACTTGGAATTCTATATATGACAAATAGATTATACCATATAAATGAAAGAAAAAGTCAGTCAGTGAGTTGTACTTATGAATCAAGTGCAGCAGATAAAAAAATACAAAAAAATGTGTAAGATATCTGATGACATAATTCCAGAGAATTCACATAATTAAGTGATTGTCTTTATAAGGTACAAAACACTTGAAATTCAAATTATTCTGAAAATGTTTCAAGCACAAAAGAGTTCAGTTTCAAACACTCTTTTAAGCTTGAAATACTTTCAGAATGATCAAAATAGCCTGTTTCTAACGTGAAAAAACATAACCAGTAATTTGAAACATTTTTCATTTTTTTTCTAACTCTTCTATACTTATGATTATACCAAGGCGTAATTTGAAATAATCTTTCATATACAGACAGTCCCTGAGTTACAACAAATTTCTGTTGCTAAGCAAGACAGTAGTTAAGTCCTTTGGGAGTTGGGCGGCATACAACTCTGTTTATACTTATATCTGTTATCTAATACATGCTTGATGAAATAAATAAAATAAAATAATAATAAAATAAAATAATAAAATAATAAAATAAAATAAAATAAATAAATAAATAAATAAATGAGTGAGTTTTGCTCCATTTTACAACATTTCTTGCCACAATTGTTAACCGAATCACTGCAATTGTTAAGTTAGTAACATGGTTGTTACGTGAATCTGGCTTCCCCATTGACTTTGATTGTCAGAAGGTCACAAAAGGTGATCACATGATCCTGGGACACTGTAACCGTCATAAATATGAATCAGTTGTCAAGCGTCTGAGATTTGATCAGGTGACCCATAGGGATGCTGCCACAGTCGTAAGTGTGAAAAACATTTATAAACCACCTTTTTCAGTGGCATTGTAACTAAACAAATGGTTGTTAAGTCGCGGACTACCTGTACTGTACTTAAATTAGCCTCTGCTCAATGTTAGTATTATACTGCAAGTGCAAATAGTTCATACATCCACTTTTTGTCCATTTCACATGAAAATACTTCCATGTGGAGACTAAACATTTTAAAAATAATATTAATGCTTTTTGAAGTAGAGGGTAATGGATTGAGAAGTCAAATTCATTAACAATATAATTATTCAAATGCAAGGAATTCATAAAAACAGAACAAACCTTCATCTTGTGATGAAAAATATTAAACTTTGCTCATGCCCTTGCCCCATGATTATAAAAAGCCTCATTTTTTTTCTTATGTTGCAAGTAACTAGTAAGAAAAATAAACCATGTATAGTACTATACAAATGTATTTTCCCTAGAATTTCAGTACCTGCTCCAAGTCCTCCCAATCAGAATTCCCAAGTATTTTTTTAAAGCCCTATGAAACATAAAAATAGATTACAGCAAGAAGCATCAATGTATAGACTATATTGTTATAAAGCAATGAAGATTAGTGGAACATTTGCAAAACAAAATGCATTTTCTTAAATGTGACTACCGTGTTTTCCCGAAAATAAGACCCTGTCTTATATTTTTTTGAACCCTGAAATAAGCGCTTGGCCTTATTGCCATGCACTCAAAAGCCCGATTGGGCTTATTATCAGGGGATGTCTTATTTTGGGGAAAACAGGGTAAGAATTTGGCATCTGTAAGTGAAGAAAGCAATATATGGCTTTCCAAACCAAAGAGATAAGCCTCAATATTTCCTAAGCATATTCCTTCTTTGTGTGCTCTTCCAGAATTGTTGAAATCAATTCACAATAATGGGCCCCTATACCAGTGGTGGGTTCTAAATAATTTTGCTGCCGGTTCGCGCGCGCACTCGTGCACGTGACACTTCTGCGCATGCGCAGAAGCGTCCCGGGAGGGTGGGTGGAACCTCCCGCCGCCGGCGCTACCGGTTCTAAGAACCGGTCCAAACCAGGAGCAACCCACCGCTGCCCTATACCTGCAACCCTCTTTACTCATAAAAGATCAGATAGCATAAAGATTAGGACTTCCAATCAGCCTCTTTCACAAAAGGAGGAACAAAACTCACAGTCCAATTATAGAGATATCAATTTATTGGTTGTCATAAGTAAACTTTATACAACATTATCTGAATTAATTCTTAGACCAGCTGGACAGAGCGCAGCTCTTGTAGATGTACTGAAGTGATTTAGGTCAGATTGGGTAATGATAAATCTATGCCTGATTCTCTTTATCTTATTTTAATTCCAATATATTTTAATATATAAACATACACTTTTCAAATATAAAAATTCACATCAATCAATCCATCCAACCTTGTCAGCCTTTCATAATCTTGAAGACTTGGTTCTTTCATCTGGCTTGGGGTTGGGGCATATGACAAAGCTGTGGCATGGTTGTGCTGATGGTTGTGGTGGCTTTTTTCTACCTTGGTTGCCAATTTGTATTTATTGTGATATTGGATTTTGTTATGATACTGTCATTTTAAATTATTATTAGCTTCTCAGAGACATGATATTGAGATGAGCGGCCATATCAATTCAAACAAACAGATAAACATATCTATATGTGACTCTATATAACTTCTGTAAACAGTATCAGAACTAACCTAAAGTCCCTGCAAGAAATTTAAATCATCATCCATCCCTATTCTATTTAATTTCTATATAAATACACTGGCTGTAAGTTACTAACCTAGGCATAATTTTGCTAAGTTGTCTGAGAAAGCTCTATCAGTTTTATTATGTAAGGCCATACAATGTTACTTCGGTACTCCACTGCTTCAAAACTCATCGAATTTGGTACTTAGCACATTTTGACGCAAAAATGTTGCCCCAGTACTCATCATTTGTTTGGTACTTGATTATCATGGCCCCATTGCAGCCTGGTTTGGAGGAGGAGGAGTTGAAACTGTGACCATCCGACAGGGATGGCACATCTCCCTTGGCATGTTTGGAGAGGCCAGGGGCTGAGGACGATGCTGTCCCGGGTCCTTCAGGCATTGGGGGATATGGTCGACCAGACGGAGAGCTGCCTGCCTGCACAGACACAGGGGAGGACTGGCTGCTGACAGGCAGTGGTACTGATAGGCAGCAGATCTCTGATGAGGAACAGCTTGATCCAAGGGCAAGGAATGTGGAGCACAGGCAAGCCCAGAGAAGGGCTGCAAAGCTACTTGTGGAACACCTGGAGTGAGGAGTAACTTAAGAAGAAGCTGTGGGGAGTTTGTCTTTCCCAGAAACAATTGTTTGCTTTGGCTTACATTCCCCCAGCTTTGACTCGTGCCTGTTGCTTTTTGCCTTGCCTCATTTGGAAGATTGCTCTTTGCCTTTTGTCTTGGACCTAGCCCTTCTCTTGTGGACTGCTTTTGGCTTTTGCTTCACCTTGCCTTTGGAACTGCTTCTTGCCTTGGACCTTTTCTTTGCCCTAAAGATTGCCATTGTCTTGTGCCTGGACTCTGCCTTGTAGACTGGACTTGGAACACTGGATCTTGCCCTGTGAGTGTGCTCCTACTTTGTGGGCTTTATTTTTATTATAAGCACTGTTGTTTGGGGGTCTGCCTTCAGGGTAGCATGGGGTTGAAGCCTTACTGGTCATTGGAGGGCCGTTTGCTGGAACATTTGTTGAGAGAAATAAAAGACTCTCTAGAGGCCTGCCTTGCCTTGAACCACCTGGGTCATAACATTGACATGCTACAAAAGGAAGTGGGGAATAGCTGCAGAGGGCAGACAGAAAATTGGCCATGCTGGAAAGGTCATTGCAAAAGGAAGTGGGGAACAGCCGCAGAGGCAGTCAGGAAGTCGGCCATGCTGGGAAGGTCAGTTTATGACATAATTCAAAATGTTATAAACGTTTCCTAAAATGATGCTTGGCTGTGCTATACAGTTCAATATGGGCTATTTTCAAGGGAGATACATTTCTGAATATATTCCAACTTTTTCAGTGAAAACAACACATTAGAAGTTCACTCAGTATTGAGGTATCTGGTAAGGAAATATCTTTGAAAGCTTGACCCAATAGGTCACGTGGAAAAGCTAGCATCACAATGGTATGACAATGCTTTTGTCATGTTGATGTAAATGCTGGACCCTGCAGACTTCTCAAGGTATTGAGACTGAAAAGTCAAGAATCCTGGGGGTTACATTTCCAACACATAAGGAGATAAGTGTCCTGGAAAAGCTGTTCTATACTTTATAACAAACTGACTTTTCTCGGTGAAATTCATTTCCACGCAGTGCTTCAATTTTCATCCATGCCTGTTCTGCAGTGATCTTGTTAGAGATGTTACTATTTTTAACTTTGCATTAAGTTCTAAAACATTATTTATATTTTTGTAATCCTTAATATAGTCTGAAATCATACAATGTGCAGTACCTGAAAAATAATCTCTGATTTTAGCAACAGATTAAAAATCTAATATACCAGTGATTTGCAAAACAAAACAAAAATAATAGAATAATAATTATTTCGAACTCTTTTTTTTTCTTTTACACTCAGGTGTTGTTTTACAATATTTGAAATATTTTACTTAATTTAATGTATTTAGACAAAATCAAGTGAAATTTTCCATGATACCTGCTTTTGAGGTAAAGAAAATGCATCTTTTCCAACTGCATTAAGACAGACATGATGCTGGCCTTCCAAAATGAGTTGCTTGTTATCTTCTACAACATATGCCTGTTGGAGGATAAAGTTGAAATAGATCATAACATGTTAGATTCTGCAATACATTGGGTATAAATGTGTTTTTCCCACAGATATTATGTACAATAAGTATTTACAAAAATAATAGACAAATACAATCCAACTACAAAACATACTATTTGCTTCAGTATTTTATTGAGTTTTACTATTATTTTCACTATATTACCTTACCTTTATGCAAATTAAGAAAATCTGCTTCTGGAGGCATCTTATAAATGTATATAAACAGTGACAAGTGTTTGTAAAATGTTTCCAACATTACTTTACAAAGAAAGATCTTCAGATCAAAAGAGATATAATTATTAATAGTAAAAAAATTTCCCAAGACTTTGTGTCTACACAGATTAGCTTTCCATACTTCATCTATTATCGTAAGTAATTTAGGACCTGATTATCCAAGAATCTGCCACTCCTTTTATGAATCCTACCTGGATATTAAGTTCCAGACAGGAGGAAAAGGAGGCACTTCTAAAAATGGACCTGCTGACATATCTATCACATTGGAGAAGGCTTCCTGCAGTCCTGTTCTCAGGTAATGAAATGCAGTCCATTGGAATTTGAGTTTAAGCCACCATTTTCTCAACATTTAGAAAATCTGTAAAGGTGAATCTCTTTCACAAGATTTTTCATTGTTAATCAATGTTAGTAGTATTTTTCATGTTTGCATCAACTTTTCAGACTGTGGATATGTTTGAATTTTAAAGTTTGAATGAGAAGGTGGGGTATATATTGGAAAAAAAGAATACCTTGGCTTGTAAAGCTAAAATCTTATGAAAATCTCATGAGAACTAGATTTTAGTGTAACACTAGCTGTCCTGAATAGAGAGTAACAAACTGGATATGAATTCATAAATGCAAATGGATTTAGACTACAAAGAGGCACAATTAGCAACCAATATAGATACTATTCAATCCATTCTAAAAAGGCTGCATCCACATGCATCTACATGCTCCAACATTCAGTTTTATGGACTTGAGTCATAATATTTAAATGGAAACTTATTTTACCTTAAGACATTAAAATTATCTGGGACTAATCAAGAAGATAGGGTGTTGATTTCTAAGGGTGGACCAGCTGCTCAGATATGATCTAAGACAGATCCTTTTACTTCAAAAATACAATGCATACAAAAACATAGCCTTCTTGTAATGATATCTCAGATGCAAAAAAAATTAATAATCTTTAGGCATCACTAGGTACTTTCCAAAGGAATCACTCAGAACTATCCCATTCTCTCTGGTCTATGATAATAATGCTGAACAATCGATCACTATTGCACTAGATACTTAATTTTTTAACATTGTAGTAGATTAGTTGCCTATTTTTAGTTTCATTACACATACCTTCCAGAGTACAATAATATTCAGATCCACTTCACTACATTTCTGTATCTGTCTGACAGCATTGTCACAAGACCCTTGCAAACTGCTATGTTGGGTCTGTATTCTTTTTAAGTTGGAATATAAACTTCGGAAAAAGAAGTCAGCACACGGACTGGTTGAACTGATTATCTATTAAAAAGAATAACATGATTTTATTTTGAAAACTTTCACAAAACTGTAATTCTAAATACATATTGTGATATGCATTTATATGCTGATTCATCAGTACCTCAAAAATTTTCATCAACTTAAAAAAAGTATAATTTGAACATTAGTGAAAAATTAATTCCTCTCTTCCAAACTTATTTGTCTGCAACCCAAATAGCCAGTTTTAAACATGCTAGGACTGGATGTTTTTGTTTTAAATATAAAAAGCAGTTATTCTCAGAGAAAGCAGGAAACTATTTCTGAGAAAAATATAGACTTATACATTATTTTTGATTATATTCTATACAAAATATATATTAAACAGATATTTACATAGAATATACATATATTCTAAACACATATACATACACGTCTGTGTATATGTCTTTTTATATTTTGTATGGCTAGAAAAGAAAATACTACTGCATTATTAATTTTTTAAAAAGTGCAGACTCATCAAGTTTTCTGTTATTTCTAGATCTCATAGATTTTTGTTGTTTTCTTTTTGTGCTTTTATTTTATACATTGCACAGATGCTAGCAATTTGGCATTGCTGTATTTTTCTCCTAGATGTATTTCATAAGGATATTTCTGTCATGTAAGGTCACAGTCTTTATGAAACTAAACAACACTTTTGAAACCAAAATACGATAAGCATACCTGTTCATTTCCAAAAACAACATCTGCAAAAGTATAATTTTCTATGGAATAAAGGAGGAAGGAAAAAGTCAGTCTCCCAAATGAGAAAACAATTAATTGAAATGAAATAATGAAAAATAAAATGTGATTATTTACCTACTGATTGTTTGCATCTGACTGCTTTTAAGCAGAGTTTTCCTTTTTCTCTATTAGCCAGTTTAATATCTGGTAAAAAGAATGATAAAATATGAATTATTATCATGTCAAAATAATTTAATGTGAACCATCTGTTTCCCCAAAACACAGGTTTCAAAGAAAATTAAGAAAATACATTCCTACAGGTTTCACCATCTATTTGAAAACCAAATTCAAATATTCACCAAAATGTTGTACATAGAAATTACATTGCATAAATGCTATAGAAAGATGCATACTTTGTATCATTTATGTAAAGTAACATATAAGTTATGATATAAATATTAAGTACAGTAGAGTACCAGAAAATATACGGTACATACAACTCTAATAAAAGTGAATTTTTCAGGATATTGTCCATCTAGATATGAAAAAAGTACTGTAGTTGGAAGGAAAAAAATGCAATATATGTGTTTTTGTGATCATAACTACAAACACAATTGGATTACAGAGATATAGTATATTAGCAAAATTTCAGCGGTTATTTTTATAAATTATGGTCTCCAAACAAATCTATTTTATTTTTGGATTATGATTGCAATGTTGTAACTGTATCAATTTGTTCCATGTAACAGATTTTGCCACATTGTCAAATGGCAAGGAGCTTTACATCAGAATCAATATACTTGTATGTCATACGCAGGTCCCAACAGAGCAATCTCCGTAAGTTGACATTTTACATACATCTATTAAAAAATAGCAATGCTATTTTCAGTGGGCCATACTTCTACTAAGGAATATAGGACTGCAGTTATACTATAGTTGCATGTGAACAGTTCCCAGATAAACCAAAGTTAAAAATACCACAAAAAGGCTCTATAGGTGATTCTTAATTTACGACTGGTCGCTTACAACTGTTTCAAGTTATGACATATCTCCCCAGAGCTACTTGGACTTGTTTTCAAAGTGACCTGCAGTCACTTCATAGCATTTCAGGTGTTTGGCAAACAGCTCACCTTTATGGCAGATCCCATGGTCACTTGATCAAAATGTACAACTTTTTTGCCCATTTCCAGTATTTATTTCTAGTTTTCAGCACACACACACACACACAAAAAGCAGCCATTGGGGGAAAAGGCTTAACAACCATGGTATTTGCTTAACGACTGATGCAAAAAATGTCTAAATAAATAAATAAATCAAGTCTGGTCATGTGATGCCTTGACTTATGACCACAATGATTTACAAGTGTAATTCCGGGTTCTTGTGCAATTATAATTTGAGGACTATCTGTACAGTAGCCCAAATTCAAAAATTCATTTTACATTTTTGCATACCTGCTGTTTTCAATAACCACTGTTTTCATTATTATAAAAGGATTTTTCTTTGGATTTTTGCCTTGATGATTAAAGATTTTAATGTATGCAATATTTAAATTTTTAATAGTTATGATAAGAACCACTTCATCACTGTGCTGTTTTATAAGATAATAAATATTTAAAATTTATTTGCTGTCTTAACTCCTTCCATCTTACAACCCTAGTCAGTAAACATGCAGAGCTTATGTCCATTTTCTGAGGAAAAAAAAAGCATTAAGAGACTAATAAACACAGTGTAAGTAATGTTATAGTGATATATGTAATTAATATGCTATGTAATTAAACTATCAGTGAACTAAGTTTTTTCTTTTTACTAAGTTACATTATACCAGTGATAGCTAACCTTTTTTGGCTCGGGTGCCAATAGGGTGCGCGCGCGCAATAGCGTGCGCGCGTGTGCCCACACCCATAATGCAATGCCCTCCCCCCCACGCATGCACCCAACCCCTGCGCTGCCCCCCCTGTGCATGCACACAACCCCCCCCATGCTGCCCCTCCCCGGTCCGTTTTTTGCCATCCACAGGCTCCGGAGGCTTTCCTGAAGCCTGGGGAGGACAAAAACAGCCTCCCCCCGCCCTCCGGAAGGCCAAAAATCTGCTGGCCAACGCGCATGTGCCCTAGAGATGACATAGGGCAACGCCTCGCGTGCCCTCCAATATGGCTCTGCGTGCCACCTGTGGCACGCGTGCCATAGGTTCGCCATCAGTGCACTATACAATTCTATGTATATAAATCACTCTGGATGATTACTATAATCTGTAATAAAACTTCTCTACCAATTTTCAAACAGCTTTACAGCACTCCACACTATAATAAAATTATAAAGTTATATGTGTTGCACAGAATTCCCAAGTTCCCAAGAGTGCCTTTCCAAATAATTAAAGAGCAGCAGCCAAAAGAAGATAAGAAAATAGAACTTGATGTATGGTTGTTAGGATCTAATAACCCTATTTGAGAGAGAACAATTGCAGCAGCAAGAACATTCACACAATTTCCTCACATGTGCTTATATTTTTAAAAATATCCCATGCATTTGACTTTTTAAAGGCTGGAGAAAAAGACTGGCTATTTTAAAAAGAAGTTTGGCTCTTCCAAAGGGAGGTGACTACTGAATCAGAAGGGGAAAGGGAAAAATATGGCAGTGAGGGTTTGTTGGCTGTGGCATGCTTCCAGAACAGAGGACGAAATAAGAAGAAAGAAAAAGTAATAAAAAATATGGCCTTTGGCACAATATCCAGCCATGGAGCAAACACGAGCAGTCCACAGTCATTAACAAAGCCACCCAGAGTTGCTTGATAGTGAGATGGGCAGCATATAAATTTAATAAATAAAATAAAGATTAACAGAAAAGGTTACTGAGTCCCCAAACTGTATACCGATTTCTCAGGTAAAACACACCAGTAGATTAAGATAACAGAACACACTGAAGATCAGCAACCCACAAGGGACATTGATTGTTAGGCATCAGTGTAAAATAGAGTACTTTTAGAACAAGACTTAAGAAGATAGATATGGTTATAAGAAAATAGAAGGTAGTATTATCAAGTAAAAACACAGAAAGGACTAAATGCTAGAACATGGGATCATATTGAAATAAAAATGTAAAACAAAGTATAAAACTACAGGCTAATAGAAACAAATTAAGGAATGAGACTTTAGAAAGATGAAGACAGAATAGAATAATTATAGGTCAGCATATGAATAGAGAAGATGAAATGGTAAGAAAAATAAAACATAGAAACAGCACTGGGAAGGTCTTCTAGATAAAAACAAAACCATAAAAATGTTAGTACAGAAACAGAAAAAAAAATCCCACCACCGCTGGTAAGAAATAGGTTTATTTTTGTGTAAATCTCTTTTGTAATAAATTACTTCCTTATGGGTGTTAGTCAGTGTGTCTTGCCTGGAATTGTACCATCCCTGATCCCATGGCCATTAAAAAGAATTTGAAGTTTTATTATATTATAAATTTAACAAACCTTTATCTTCAGAGAAATTTATGGATTTCTGTAACTTCCAGTTTCTGCTGTTACTAGACACTTGGACTATATGAAATTCTTTTACACCAGCTTCTCTCTAAAAAGGGAGATATCAAAATAAGATACGCAAATCATTTATCTGTCTCAAAGATAAATTATCTCAAAACTAAAAATTATAAATAAAGAACTATTCTGCTATTTATTTTATGCATAACCCTTTTGGGTGGGGTCGGGTAAGATTAGAGCAGCACAATTTACAAATCATCCATATACAATAATTTATATAGCCAATGTTCCTCATTCAATGAACGTTGTACTTGCTCAGGAGCTATGGCCAGCACTTACTAGCATTAGCCAGTATCTCATTACATGTTCATACAAAAAAAGGGAGGAGTTGAATCTTTTTGTTGAAATCTTAAATTCATAATTCACTTGGGTTTTGAAATGTTATCAAGAGAAATAGGAAATAGAAAAATCACTTGCCGCTAACATCTGTTGGTAGCACAAGAGGGTCAGAATTACAAAACCTGAGACGGTCAGAATGATAAAACTGGTGTTATATCATTGTGATGCAAGCCACAAGTATTTGGATTGTGTATTGTGATACCATATGCACATACAAAAGGGGTGGACCTTGCAATCAACACTGCTTTCATCATTTTGTCAAAAACAGACGTCAGCCCTATAAAGTAGACTATACTAAGAAACCAATGCCATATAACCCAATTTTATTAGAACAGCTATAGTAACAAGTCTGAATGTGCTCCCCCATCTCTTACTTCATCTTTATGTGAATTAGGAAGGAGTCTAAGATGTTTACTCAGATTACCTTCTTGGAATGGGCCTCTGGTACTTCATGTTCATTCCCTATACCCTCCACATCAGCACAATCCTGGGACTTGTAGCTCCGTTGCATTCCTCGGTGTTGTGTCCACTGACCCTCCCCCGCCTCCGGCTCTCGAGCGAAGCGGGAGGGAGAAGAAACTCTCGCGGGCTGCCTGAGGAAGCCAAGCTCACAGTCAAACTTCTAGCCAGGCTCAGGGGCAGAAGCAGCCGGGCATGCGCTTGTCTCTTCCAAACTCTCTTCTCAGCGCGGGGGGGGGAGGGAGTGCACGTAAGACACAGCACCAGGAGAAGGAAACTTTTGGCTGCACGCTGGGCGCAAGGAATCTTTCTCCCTTTTCGCTCCCAGAGGCTGCGCAGGAGCGGT
>QLTV01003728.1:1816597-1849037 GCA_003457575.1 Thermophis baileyi | reverse complement strand
TAGTCTCTGTGAGACTCGTCACGCCACCACCGCTGCCTCATGGAGCAGGATTCTGCAAGGCTTGTTGTGCCATTGCATGCATGAATGGCAGCAGGACCCCAGCTGTGCCAGTATGATGAAGCTCGCGGCAATCCTGCAGTTCGTGCATGCAACGGCACAACAAGCCTTGCAGAGTCCTGCTCCATGAGGCAGTGGCGGTGGTGTGACGAGTCTCACAGAGACTCATTTTTGTCAGGTGGGACGTGTTGGGACGTGTTGGGCCGTGAGACACGCGTCCTACCTGGGACTCGTAGCTCCGTCGTGTTCCTCGGCATTGTGTCCAGGGAAGCCCGTTGTAAATAAAAACTTCTCGCGAGTTCGAGAAGTTTGATCGAACTCGCGAGAAGTTTTCTTTTACAATGGGCTTCTCTGGACAGAACGCCGAGGAAGGCGATGGAGCTACAAGTCCCAGGTAGGACGCACGCCTCACGGTGGGGCACAATTTGGGGGTGGCAGGTGAGGCAGGGTGGGGTGGGTCACGAGACGGGCGTCCTACCTGGGACATGTAGCTCTGTCGCGTTCCTCGGAGAGAGAGAGAGAGCAAGCGAGAGGTGGATGCGCCGGGTGGCTGTTCCTGTGGGGGATTCCCACACACCGCCCTCGCCTGCATCCCCTGTCTGAAGGATGCGGGGAGGGCAGGTGGAGGATGAGCATCCCAAGCCTGCGAGCGAGCGAAGGAGCGTGGGCGGGAGGCAGAGCCGGGGCCCGGCGCTCTCTAGCTGACTGCAGGGCTCTGCAACATCAGTACGGTAGCCGCAGAGGCACAAGCAGCGAGTGCCCGAGAGTGGCGGTGCACCAGCACCTCCGCTGCGAAGAAGAGAGGGCAGCCTCGATCCCTGCCTAGCCACCTCATCGCAGGCAGGAGCGTGTTTCAAAACGCTGCCCGAGGCAGAGCCCAGAGGAGCCGAGGCAGTCCCGCAGGGTGTGCGTGCTCTCGCCTCTCGCTTGCTCTCTCTCTTTCTCTCCCAGCCAAAAGAGTGCCCACCGCAAAAAGAGCAGCTCCCAGCCGGGACAGAGAGAGAGCGAGAGAGAGAGCAAGCAAGAGGTGGGAGGGGGAATAAACTCTCGCGGGCTGCCTGAGCTGACAGCCAAAACTTCTAGCCGGGCTCAGCAGCAGAAGCAGCCGGGCACACGCTTCCTTGTCTCTTCCAAACGCGCCCCTCTCTCTCTCGGCAGGGGGGGGAAGAGTGCACGTAAGACACAGCACCAGGGACAAGGAACCTTTTGGCTGCACGCTGCACGCAAGGAATCTTTCTCTCTTCCAAACTCTGCCAGAAATGAGTCTTCGTGAGACTCATCGCGCCTGCGCAGCCTCTTGGAGCGAAAGGGGAGAAAGATTTCTTGCGTGCAGCCAAAAGTTTCCTTCTCCTATTGCTGTGTCTTACGTGCACTCCCCTCCCCCGTGCCGAGAGAGAGAGGTTGGAAGAGACAAGCGCGTGCCCGGCTGCTTCTGCCGCTGAACCTGGCTAGAAGTTTGACTGTCAGCTCAGGCAGCCCGCGAGAGTTTCTTCCCCCTCCCACTTTGCTTGAGAGCCGGAGGCGGGGGAGGGTCAGTGGACACAACACCGAGGAATGCGACGGAGCTACAAGTTCCAGGTAGGACGCGTGTCTCGCGCCCCGCCCCAGCACCTCCGCTGCGAAGAGGAGAGGGGAGCCTACCTCCCTGCCTAGCCACCCCATCACTGGCAGGAGCGTTTCAAAAGGCTGCCAGAGGCAGAGCCCAGAGGAGCCGAGCCAGTCCCGCGGGGTGTGCGTGCACTCGCTTCTCGCTTGCTCTCTCTCGCGCTCTCTCCCGGCCGGGAGCTGCTCTTTTTGTGGCGGGCACTCTTTTGGCTGGGAGAGAGAAAGAGCAAGCGAGAGGTGGGTGCATGCACACCCCGCGGGACTGGCTCGGCTCCTCTGTGCTCTGCCTCCGGCAGTGTTTTGAAATGCGCTTCTGCCTCCGAGGAAGAGGAGGGGAGGCTCGATCCCTGCCTCGCCACCCCATCGCAGGCAGGAGCGCGTTTCAAAACGCTGCCATAGACAGAGCCCAGAGGAGCCGAGCCAGTCTCATGGGGTATGCGTGCACCCGCCTCTCGCTTGCTCTCGCTGTCCCGGCCAAGAGTGTGCCCGCCGCAAAAAGAGCGCTCCCGGCATGCCCCCCTTTCCCCGGAAAGTAATGGGGGGCTTATTTTGGGGGGGGCTTATTTCAACGCATGTCCCGAAAAGCCCTGTTGGGCTTATTATCGGGACATGTCTTATTATAGGGGAAACACGGTAGCTAGACTTCATCCCAGAGAAAAAAAGAAGTTTAAAAGTTGTTAAATGAGGATTTCCATATGAATAAAAGCTGAATACTACAGAGACACTTCAAAACTATATTTACTCTAGATCAGGGGTCACCAACCTTTCGGACCTCAGGGACCACTAAATTCATAATTTTAAATCCCGCGGACCACTAATATGAATCCAGCGCGCCGCTTGCTGAAGCGCCTGGACTCCCAGTGACGGGATGGGGTCCTTCAGGCACTTAGCTTTGCCGCCTGTTTCTGCAACCTTAAACACTCAAAGAGCCATTTGGACCAGTTTCCCACAGAAAACAAAACACTGGGATCTCTAATCTCTCTCTCTCTCTCTCCTCTCTCTCTTTCTCCTTGGCCGCCTGTTTCTGCAACCTTAAACACTCAAAGAGCCATTTGGACCAGTTAAAACAAAAAAACAAAACACTGGGATCTCTAATCTCTCTCTCTCTCTCTCCTCTCTCTCTTTCTCTCTCATCTCTTTCTCTCTCTCTCTCATCTCTCTCTTTCTCTGTCATCTCTCTCTCTCTCTCTCTCTCTCTCTCTCTCTCTCTCTCTCTCATCTCTCTCTTTCTCTCTCTCTCATCTCACGGGCCAGACAGTGTCTTGGGGCGGAGAGGAAGTCGCGTGTTTCTCAGTCGCGCAGCACCAACAAGGGCCGGAAGAAACGCCCGCGAGATCCAGCAAGAGATGAAGCTTCGCTCCCGCTCTGGAATATGGAGCGAATCTCCATTCCCCGCCCTTCCCTTCTCTGGCTAGGCGAGGTGTGACAGAGGGGAGGGCGAGGGGCAGTAAGCCACAGCAGGGGAACGAAAGAGCAGCGGATTGCCGACACCCATTGCTTCAGCTCGCCTGCACCGCAACCCCCCCCTTGCCGCAACAGCACCATTACCTCATTCCGGCTGGCGAGGGCTGCGCTACTCCTTGCACGTTGTACCTCTTGCAAAGTTGCAAATTGCACGTACCTTCCTCTACGGCAGAGATTTCCAGCCCCACCACGAGCTGCCTGGCCGGTCCCATATTTCAGAGCTCTAGTCACAGGATTGGCCCATTGGTCATCCCGGAGCAGCTCCTCCACCCAGGTGTGCCACGGACCACCAAAATTTTCTCATGGACCACCAGTGGTCCACGGACCACCAGTTGGTGACCTCTGCTCTAGATACCTTTCAAAAGTTAATTATCTGAATCCCGAAGCACACACTAAGCAATTAAAAACAAAACACATAATAGCAACATGAGCAGCTATTCCTATATGGAAGGGGTTGGTTGGAAAATTACATTGGAAAAAACATTCTAGATTTGTCTGTATAGCAGATTTCTATTGCCAAATTTCTATGAAGTCCTGAAGAAGGAAAATGATTTAAAGTATTGACTTTTTCTACATACTTTAAAGAACTAAACAAATATTTCATAAGAGAACAGAAAGGTTGTTTAAAATGCAATCAATGTTACTCCCCAGTTCCGAGAAGACTTACAGTATTGATATTTTCCACATCCACAAACACTAGCATATTGTCACCTTCACCTTTTTCATCCTCAAGAGCATTGCTCCGATACACAGTAGATCGCACAGTCAAAGATCGGCTGGTGCAAATAACTGCAGTGTGTCTCAATACTCTGTGACTGGAAAAAGGAAATATCTCACAGGCCATGTGTCAAATTTTCTTCAAATACAATTCAGCAGCTATCATATAAATTGATGCTCCATTCCCCCAGCATCCAGTCAGAGCTGAAGAAGCTTCTTGGATGAGAAGCAAAATGTCTTCAAAGAAAAACCAGAAAGTCCAGTTGCCTCTTGAAAAAAGCTTCTTTGGGACAACCATGACTTGGATGACTGAGAATCTCCATAGACACAATAATCTGTGTTCTTAAAACAAATTGTGTCCCATATATTTACAAACAGGTACATTCAGAATTTGAGGAATACATTTGTGAAGACTTGAGTTATTTAACATTTATCAAGAAGTACTGACAATGTTCTTTACTACAACAGTTTTCCATATAGCATTTATTTGTGGAGAAATGTTCAGCCATAGCTACATGACAGAGGTTAATATCATCTTATTAAACATCATTTTCCTTTTGTTTAATTATCTTCTTGGAAAACTTTAGTTCTTAGATAAAACAATATAGTTTTAAAAGACTTACCACATTTTTGAGTGCTTTCTAATACTTTCATAGTAAAACAAGAAATTTATTTCATGAACTCCTTCTTCATCTGGCCCACGAAGCCACATGGGTAGCTGTACTGATACTCCAGGGAGGAGAACTGAGTCTGGAAGTGGGACATCTATTATTTCAGGTTGACTTCCTGTTCCAACCCCAAATTCTGAAGCAACAGCTGAGGATATCAGTGAACATACTGAGGTAGAATTTGTAACAACAGTCTTATAAGCGCTGCAATGTTCAGATGCTGTTGGGCTTAGTGGAGATAAAACAGCATCTTTACTACCAAAAGTAAAGAACTCAGGCTGTTTAGAGACAACTTTCACTCCAGTTAGGGGACACTTGCTTACATTCATGAATTCTACATATGTCTTTCGTATTTCTCCACAAAGCAGCAGTGTTGGGAAATTTATAAAAAATACCTGCATTTAAAAAAAGAAAGAAATCAATATGTTTTGATAAAGTTGCAAAATTTTAAATGCTAGCTCTATCTGACTGCTTTAACTTTAACAGCGTCATATAATGAGAAAAAGGAGAAAAAAAGCACAGTACATTGCTCTTCGTTTTAAAAAGGTTTGTTGTCATTTCAAACCTCCACAAAATATAATGAGGAAGTTTCACAGTATTATTTTGTACAGTACTTACATTTTATTTTATTATAACAGGTTTCAGAATTACCCTGATTTTAAGTATAATATAAAAATGTGAAACAGAAGTAGGCTGGAAAACAAAAATCAAAAGTGGGAAGATGGTTCATATATTTAGAAAACTGTTAAAATATCTAAGAATAACTCAGATGTTGCCAGCTGTTGAACTGTACCTCAAGCAAAGGCATCTCTTCTGTAATAATGGGATCTAAACGTCGATCTGGCCCATACTTAATAGATGTTTTCTCTTCTTTGGTGCTGTTTAAGCGAGGGCCCTGGATTTCCAAATCTTGCCGTCCTCGCACAGACATTTCAGTAGAATTATATTTCTCTAAAACAAAGTGTATCAAATGAGTCGGTAATCCACACTTCGTTGTAGCTTAAGCCACAATTTCAATGGCAATTTTAATATAATAGTTAAAGCAGGTATAAAAACTGTTATGGTGTATCTCAGATACTGGAAAAAACTAAGGTTGCAGAAAAGGAGCAGAAGGAAAAATCAACTCTATTGAAAAGCTAGCATCATTCTTTCTTCTCCCACAATTACCATCCAATACTTCGCATGAGGCTGCAGCAGCTAAGAAGATAGGTGTTACTCAAATAGGAGTTACACATATGCAATGTTGGCTCTGCCTCTTCTATTGCAACTACCTGCAATAAAATGTTTTTTAAAAACAGTTAAGATGTGTTAGTTTTATATTTGATCGGGTCAGATTCTGTATATTAAGAAATTGTTGAGAATTTAAGAATATTGTTGTTTTCTTTCTTGCTGTTCCAATCTAGATTGAAAGCTTGAGGCTTTTATTAATTTGAGGGTCATTTAGTGAGTTTTGATGGCTCAAGAACAGGGTACCATGTTTCAAATGAATAAAGTAATATAAACCGAGATTTTACAGTATGAAATTTCACTACTCATTTAGCGGACTGCTAATTAATCAAAATATCAACTTTTTGAAATATTATCATTGTATTTGGTTAAATTCAAATTTGCACAAATATAAAGTAACCCTTCCAATATATGATGTATTGAAATATGGCGATGTATAATCATTGGGAAAACATCCTGAATTGCAGAAATCAGGTCTTTGTATTAAATTATATGCTCCTATTTCTGGGAGCCATGAGTATTTCTTTCTTATTGGGGATAGCAATTATTTCAACTACAACAGCCTGAATTTATATAAGAATCTAACAATATGGTAGGAAACTTACACGAAACTTCAGTGAAAGGAAAATTCCACACAGGCTTACCTCTCAGTAATCCAATAGAAGAATCTAATCCATCTAGCACCGTAGTACCCTGCATAGTGCCAAGATTGTAAACAACTCCCAGAATGTGTAGCTCCCCTGTTTGATGGGGAAAGAGCTTTAGTCTTGCCTGTGGAGATATGTTAAATTTTTGTTGTTGCTACTGTAGTTATTTTACATTTATAAACCACTTACTATATAAAAGCAACTACCTATGTCACACATTTTAAGACATTGAATCTATATTATTCATTATAATAAGCTATATATAAACTTTATTTTCTATATGTGCCCTGGATGCAACAATTCTGAAACTTTTTTGGCCATTTTCCATCCTTCCCCTTTTTGGGAAAGCTTATGTTGAAGGTGGTTGTGCAGTAGCTCCAGAGAACAGATTAACTGGAGGCATTGAGATGGCACTGATAGCGCTTTTAGATGATTTGTGGTAGGAGTGGGATTGGGGTGGTGCATCTGTCCATGCTCTTCTTGACTTTTCAGCGGCCTACAGGACCTGCTCCAAGGTGGTACTGTACTTTTCTCCTTCCTCCAGGGTCAGTTCCAGTCAATGTTGTGGGGAAGAGAGGTTCAGCTCACAGTCTGTTTTATATGGGGTACCACAGGGCTCAGTACACTCTCCTCTTCTGTTTAACTTGTAGATGAATCTGCATAGTGAAGTCCTTCAACATTTTGGGATGATGTATATCATCAGTATGCTGACAGAGTTTTATGTCTCCATCCCAGGCTGCCTGAATAATGCCATGGAGGTCCTATCTTGATATCTGGAGATATCTGGGTCTGGATGGGAAATAGTGGATTGCTGCCCATTCAGAGCAAGACTGAATGGCTTTGGCTTTTAGAACCTCTGGGGTCTATGGATTTTCAATCACTTATTGTGGACACTACCTCAAACAGAATGGAAGTTCTCCTGGGCTTGCCACATGGTTAGGAGGGTTTTTGCATGTGCCAATTTCTGGACTAGGAGGCCCTGCCTCCAGTCACTTATGCTCCAGTTATTTCCTGATTGAACTATTGCAAAATGCTGTACACAGGGCTGTCCTTGAAGAACATCTGGAAGCTTCACCCAGTGCAAAATGTACTGGCACAGACTTTTCATGCAGCATGTCATATCTGTGCTCTGCAAGCTGCACTGGTTGCTAGCATGCTTCTGATTTCAATTCAAGGTGCTAGTAATGACTTATAAAGCCTTTCATGAAACATGACCCATGTTTGCTTATGGGACAATCTCTACCCAGTTGAATCTCCATGTTTTGTGAGATCTGGAAGGAGAGTGTGATGGCTCCCTTGGGCGCCAGCTCAGATCACGAAGAATAGCTAGCTCTGGAGAAGTCTGAGAGGAATGATGGGGAGCACCAGGGGGACATGGAAGATTCTGTGGAAGAATTGGATGGTCGAAGTGACACCATGCTGGGAACATTGAGGGAATCCAAGAGAGAGCAGCCAGACAAAAAGCCGGATGTACAGGCTGGAGAAGAGACAGCTGCAGCTGGTCAGAGAAGGTGACGAGCCAATCGCACAGGCTGGAGAAGAGACTTAGCTACAACAGACATCACAGAAGAGGAGCTGCTGCCCCCGCCTGATCCCAGGTCATGCAGAGTCAAGCGGATAGAGGTCAGTGAGGCTACTTACAAGGAGACATCTTCGCCCTTCCTACTGAGGTGCATCTGTCAGCGCCTATTTACCTCGGCACCTGATAGTTGACAGAGACAATCATTTGTAATCTGTGCATCTGTAAATGCTTGTGACCCGTTGCCTTGAATTCACTGAGACTGTGTTGCTGTTAATGTGCCTGGCACCCATTGAAGGCAAGTTGCCTTCAGCGTGCCTTGAACCTGTGAGAGTGGTGGTGGCTTTTGTTGTGCCTTGCAACCAGCCATTGCTGTCATCCTGCTCAAAGTTCATTAATTCACCTTGCTGTTGTCCTGACCGAAATCCCTTGACTCCCCTTGCTGTCATCCTGCCTGGAGTTCTTAGTTCATCTTGCTGGCATTGCCCTCATGCCTGAGTCGTGGAACAGACTGTGGCTTGTCTTGCTCCCATTGTTTTCATTATGCCCAGTTGGCATTTTCTGGAAAGGCTGTTTGAAACTGACTCTAAGGACTGCACATGCAGAGTTGGGACTTGGGATTGGTGACTGAGATTGGTTGTGTGAAATAAACATGCTTAACTCTGCCTGAGCTGTGTGTGCATGGACTGGGACAGGACAGATAAGCATGCTCAAGGTCCCATCCATTAATGAATGTCACCTGGCAGGTCCCAAGAGAAGAATCTTTTCTGTCATGGCATCCCTTCCTGGAACATCATTCCCCCAGAAATTAACCTTACCTCAATTCTATTGGCTTTCCATAAGACTTTAAAGGCCTGGGGATCATGACGTGGTTTAGGCCATATTATGGTTATGTTGATCGTGCTGTTTTATTTTATTTTGTATACTATATTTGTTATTTACTATTTAGTTATGATGTTTTTATCTCATTTTTATTTCCTTTCAGCTACAAAGTCGTATGTTTAACATAGGTGGCCATATACTGTAAACTGAATACATAAAACACATTTTTGAGTTATTAATGCACATGTAATCCCCAGATCCTTTTGTGAACAACCATCCCTAGATTACTATTTTTTTAAAGGTGTGAAACAAACCTACCTACCATTTTAGTTTCTTCACTGTTAATCAAAAATTCTGATATCACTTCAGCCCCAATCATATCTTTTCCACATGTTTCCTAGGAAAAAAAGAGGCACTTATTTCTTACAATGAATTTTTGCCATTAATACTTTTCAAAAACACTGCATTCATGGTCAACATTTTCTGATGAAAGAAATGTACACCTAAATGTCCTAGATATACAATCATATCAACAGGAGACCCCAGTTTAGTACCACAAGATTACAAACCGGTAAATTGCTCCCTGACATGAACTCTAATCCCTCAGATGCAGTTTTTGATTGTTTTCATTTCCTAAGAGTGAAATATGATAATGTGCTTTGTTTTGCATTATTCCTAGTTTTCAATATTTTTTTTAAAACAGGCAACAATAAAAATGAAATTCAGAAATTCAGACAGGCAACAATAAAAATGTTTTCTACGCAAGTGCCCATGGCCTAACACTAGTTTAGGGTCAGTATGAAATGTTGCATTTTTGTTACTTTACACAGAAGCTCTGAATCATCTTGTTGCTATACTAAGGAGGAAAGGAAATGTGTGAGTACTGAGCAAAACTATGATTGAAATGTTAAACTCTACTTTAATATTATGCTTTAATGCCATCATTATCTAAAAATTAAAAGGAAGTCAACCTAATAAAATGTGGAGTTACAGTTCAACGTTACTAGCATATTACAAATCCTTGCTACAGACAATTTCTAATTACTTACAAATTCCTTTGTTTCTCCGTTATTCTTTGAATTGAAATCCTTTGGTTGGAATTTCCAAAGTAGTGACAGATCACTTAATAAAAGTGGAACTTTCAGTGGATTTCTAAAAGCTACTTCTACTGTTATTGGTTCTATTAAAAGGAAAAAGTATACATATTTTTAGAAAGTGTTTCTAAATATGATTTTAATAAACCATTTGTAAAGTTTAGATTAAAATTGCCATTATTAAAATAATGTTATATCATATATTCCTTATCTATACATCTACACAGGTTTACCTTCTACTACAGCAAGTGGAAACCTAGAATTATCCGAATATCTGTTCAAACAATACTGCGTTGGCTGGAAATTAGGAAGCGTTGTGCCTCTGTTAACTGTAGACACAACTTGCTCTTCAAGTTCTTTCCATTGTTGTGAAAATTCTGAAACATATTCCTGATCAAGGCTTATATGTGTTGCTGCCTGTTTTTCACCTAGATGTCAATATTGAAATAAAAATTAAAAACTTTTAATTTTATGTTATAATTTACCTGTTGTTTTTTCATATGATATGCTTTTTTTTAAAAAAAGTTCATATTATTCCTATTTTGTACCTTTTTATGTATTATTATTATCAGGAAAGAAGCAGAAGTCACTGACTGGGACAGGAAACAAAACAACTAAGTGGGCAGGGAAGTTAAGGAGATAATGGAAAGGCCTGGAGTTTTTAAAAATAAACCAAGTATGAAGTCTATAATTTGCATGGTGACCTTAGCCTCTTTTTCTTTTAATAGATACTGGAGCTCCCCAAGACTGTAGTGCTAAAATTTGGGAGAAAACTCATGAACTATAGCAGCATTACTTTCTGCTTTTTTCATAAAACAAGAATTAAAATGAGCATATTACATCTCCAATGTTATTATACAAATTTGGTTCCCCCCCCCCCAAAAAAATAGCAACTACAAAATAGAACTCTCAATTTCCTCAAAACGGGAGTGAAAAAGAAGAAAAATTCTGCTCCTGCTCCTTCCTTTGACATAAATGTTATCACCATCATATTTCTTGCCATTTATATGCCAGTTAAAAGATGCAGCCTCAAGTCATAAAAAGGGTGCCTGCCTCCTCTTAAACTTAAATTTGTTTGATTTAGCTGGAGCACAGAGATAAATAAATACATCCAAAAATAAATATTCTATGATACAAAATTTAACTTCAGCTATGTATCCTGCAAAATTAGAAGCCACAGTTCTGAAAAAGAAAAATGAACTGCACTCTTTCAGCCCACAGTGGAGAGGACATTAAATGTTAATGACCTCCAAGTTATATATAGAAAATGAAGAAAATGAAAATAGAAAAAATACACACCAGAGAAAAGTGGTGGGTAAGAGCCATTCCTAGGCTCATAGTTTTCTAATTCTCTATTTTACATGGCGGATATTAAAAAATAATGATCCCGAACTGCAGGATGTACCACATGAAGTATATTTTACTTCATTCTGCCTGAAATATTAATTTTACAGTCTTTTACATAATATCTTAATAGACTCGTACAATTAAAAAAAAAGAGCAATAACCTTCTGCTGGTCGTCTGTCATGTCCGAAGAATACACGTGTTTCAGAATTGTTAATATAGGGTAAAGGAAGCTGTGGTAAAGGACCATCAGGTGACAACTGACTTATATTCTGCAAAAACAAACAAACAAAAGAAACTTCATCCATGCTTAGCAAGTAAAAGCTGTGTATCTTTTGAATAAAAAATAAATACTATTGGGTATCTAACCCACCTCTTGAATGAAAAGTTGTCAGGTTGCAACATAATCGGGGATAATATTAATTGTATTTGTCTATTTTATGTATTACATTTTAGTTGCTGTACAGAAATAAATTTGACTGAGGGAGAATATTGCATTGTATTCTGTCGTAACTGGAGAGAGGGGATTGAGTAAATTTTTCTTAGGCATCGAATATCTTGAACTAGAACAAAATGCAATATTCTCAGTAAGTCCTCAAAGCAACAAAAATGTGTTCCAAAAGGAACTTACTTATTTTAACTAAAAAGGCAAAACTCTCAAATTTTAGTGCAAAATATTTTAATGGCAAGCTCTCAAATTAATATTCTACTGAGAGTAAAACTGGTGACTTACCTTATAAACATAAAGATACTCTCGGAGGAAGGCTCCTTGCTGAGCAGCAGTTTGCTTGCTATCATTGATCAAAATATGCCTGAAGGCCGATATAGCATTATCAAGTTGCCGAAGGGTAAAAGACTGGCGGCCAATTGTGAAGTTGATATGGTCTTCAGCAAGGGACCACCCTTTCCCTTTATAAACTTGCATTGCTTGACAGTAGCATCGTAGAGCATGTTTTTTCTGTAAACATTTAAAATGTAAAAACAATTATGCATGCCACAAATTGAAAGCATATTATTAAAAAATACAAAAAGATATTTTAGTGAAGAATGCACAAATCTGAAAATTTCAGTTTCACTTGATTTCTCATTATTTGAAGTCCATTTTGTTTAGTCTTCAGATCATTATTCTTTTTCTTAATGTCTATGTGGAAATATGTACACATCTATTCATACATTTCTTGAAATATACATATTTGTATATCCAATTTTCTCAAATATATATGCTTTTATGAGTGATGTCTAGGCATGCAATATATTTTTGTGCTCTTTTTCCTGAGGCATAGCATTTGAGTACCTCTTATATATGTAGTTTACATACATTTTTTAACTAGTGGACTGCATCATAACACTTGGAAAGGAAAATACTGGATATATTTCTTTTGATTTGCATATGGTTCAGAAAGTAGAAACTGGTAAATTAACATTAAAATGTGAACCAAACAAATGTTTTCCTTATCTCTTATCAATATTGCTTATACCAGTGGTGGTGAACCTTCTTCTTCTTGCGTGCCAAAAATGGGAGCGTGCCCACGCGCTAGCATGTGTGCCGGCACACAACCCCCCATGCACGCCGCACTGCGCATGCGCGCATCCCCACACATGTGCTTTGCCGTTGGGCTGTTTTTCACCCTCCGGAGGCTTCAGGAGGCTTCCCTGAACCCTCCGGAGTGCGAAAAACGTCCCAACGGGCAAACTGGAAGTTCGTTCCAAACTTCTGGTTTGCCCGTTGGGCCATTTTTCGCACTTCCCAGGCTTCAGGGAAGCCTCCTGAAGCCTGGGGACGGCGAAAATGGCCTTCTCCAAGGCTGAAAATCAGCTGGCCAGTGCGCGCATGCGCTCTGGAGCTGACATAGGGCAACACTTCGCGTGTCCTCAGATATGGCTCCACGTGCCACCTGTGGCACGTGTGCCATAGGTTTGCCATCATGGGCTTATATTATTAAATATTGGGGGAATCAAAGTTTAGAAGCTAACAATATTAATCATTATCATAAAGGAAGTGCTTTGTTATAAAATTCTAAATGCTGTTTATAATAGCTATTTCACTGACCTAAATCTCTTTTGTCAGGAATAAAAAAAACAGTGATACAGAAATGTATTTCTCTAATTCAGTTACCTAAAAATAAAGGATTTGAGGTTACCATAAACATTTAGAAATAAGGCATCAGATGATTTTATTAACAAATTTTCATTCCTGATAAATGAATAAGAAATCTCTATACTGCTAAAATTCTTGTTCCTGCAACCAACTGGGTGAAATGGTGCTTCACAGGACAAAACCCTTTCAACCAAGGTACCTCTCAAATGGGCTAACTTACAGAATATATTAAAAAAAATGGTACCCATGACTCCCATGGAATTGCAATTTTATGACATACATAATACATAAACGTTATCATAAAGCTTTTGATCTTATAATAAAAAATGTTATAAAATGTTTCCTGTGGTTAACTGCAGAGGTTTATCTATGCTATACAATTCCGCATGGGCTATTTTTCAAGGCAGCTACATTTCTGAATATCCCTCTGAATTTTTAAGAACTTTTCAGTGCGGTAGAAGCTCTACTATTGTTAAGGCATCAAGGAATCTGCTAAGGAAATGATGACCCAACAGGTCACAAGTTGTTTAGTATAATACTACAAGTGAAAAAACAAATCTTTAACTTTAAATAAAATATATATATTATAAAAATATTATCGTCTTTAGCTTCTTTTTATATAAATAAATTTGGGAATTAATAAATATAACTTGGAAGATTATTTATCCAAATATTTATGTATTAAAAATATTATCTACATTTGTTTAGTATGAAGCCACAGACTGACTGTAAGTGTACCTCTTTCTTCATCTCCAAAAATTCTAGTGTTAGTTATCAGACATTTTAACTTAATAGCAAATTAAATAACATCCAGCAAAAAGAATTATACTCCACTTTATGACAGAAATATGACATTCCAAGCTATTACAAGAGTTATATAAAGAAGAATTTCAAAATAATTTGCCAATATATTAACTTAGGTCCTTCCATTATCAGCATGTGACAATGATACAGAATTAATTCTCTGCTATGATGAGTCACTTATGTAATTCTCTCTTCAGAGATTTATCAACTTTGTTCTCTTTTTCTCTGGTTTGACAAAACTCTACATATTCTTTTAAGGACTTTAGAACTTGATATGCTATAAAGATTTGCTATGATTATCTATATATAGCTAATATTTCAGACTGATTTGAATTATATAAGCTAGACTAGAGACATGCCAGAATAGGGGCTGGGATGAACTATTCCTTGCAATCCGTGGGTCGCTTTGTTCCTCCCCCACAAACACAGAGAGGCAGTAATGTATAACAGTACATTTAAAAAACATTGAAACAAATAAATCAAATTGTGAGAATTTATTTTGTGATCTGCCAAACTTACCTGTCCTGCTTTACTATATCTATGTCCAGCCAGTATCATATGAAAGGCAAATTTTCTAACCATAGGATTTTTCATGTTTATAAAACAATGTGCAGCTTGTTCCAGCAGCAGTGCACTTCGAAGATCTGAATCCTATTAGAAAGAGTGAATAATGAGACAACTGGCAACTATCTTTAATACAAGCTCTGAAGACCAAAGCTATGCAAACACCCATTATATTACCACTGCAGTAAAACAGTGTCTGTTTTACACATAACATCTAACACTGAATAAATTATCTATAATCCGTGAAAACAGATTATAATCCCCTGAAAATGGATCATATGGATAGTTACGGTAAATCCACTTCGTGATCAAATCTCATTTCTTATCTTGGACAGAAACATCCATCAGAAGGGAAAATATATCTCAGACAGGGTTATTTTAGATAATGTAGGATTCTTTTACTGAATTTTAAAAATATGTACATAATTTTAGTTTTCGGAACAAAGAAGCTTCTTAGTATTGTAAATTATCTCTAAAACATTTAGTAAATACTTTTTCAGATTATATCAGTTGAAGTTTAATTAATTTTCTATCCTCAGAGTTTATTTCTCTGAACATAATTTATATATCTATTTTAAATATAGTGTTGTTTCTCAGAATTGCCACTGAATTAAAAGACTGAGCTTGTTAAAAGGCTTATATTTCTAGCTGATGCCATATTATTTATTGATTTATAAAGCAGTAAAATATCAGTTTAAAAAGCATATTATCTCATTGTCTGCTAAGCATTAGTGACAGGATAGGCAAAGAATGCTTATAGCGGAAAAACTATTTCAAAAATAAACATTATAATAAAATGATTTCCACAAAGATCCTCTTCTTGATTTGATTCAGATTATCTTGTTTTATTCTTATTAATCTGTACCTCAAAAATTCTCCATTCTGTAATGCTTTAATGCACATATTTCATGTTCTGAATCACACATGCATCCTGAATCACACATGTACATTAATAACAATGAATTACTTTATTGTTACCCAGTAATCAAATTAGCACAATGTGTTTCAACAAATTTAATACACTATCTAATCTTCCAGCTACTCTAGCTTACATTTCTAACACTCACCGTGCCCATCCAAGCGCTCTGCTGCCATTTTTTTCCACAGAAAAATTAAAAAACAAGAGTGTAAGCTTTAAAATATTTCAATTAAACAAAAAGAAAATGAAGATTGGGAACAACAACTGAATATTACAAACCTAACTCTGACTGTAATTTTGAAATGCTCATTAAAATCTGATTAAAAACTATAGTTGATAATATACAACTGAAGTATCATTTATATGGTTTCAAAATATTAATCGTTTCTAAATAATTTTAGAATAAGATTCCTTATGATTCTATTACCAATAAAAATATGCTTACATAATTTAAAGGCCTTGCATTGAAACACTTATATTCATTATTTTTCCTTTTAATTAGCTTATGATTTCTAGACAGAATTTTTTTTTTACTCTGTTACTATCTGAACATGCATGATTTTAAAAGGCATAAAATGTGAAGTTGCAAATTTTCAGCATCTATATGACATCAAGTCTGTTTACTTGAACATTTTTCTTTTTCCAAATAAAAAGTGCACAAATGTACTATAAATTATTATAACTCTTTCAGTGAACTCTGTTAGGATGTTGCCAGTATGAATGTGAGTAAGCATAAGAGATTAATTTGTAGCCATAACAGAGATGAATAATTTTCCTATAAACAAATAAATGTAACACAATGTACATGCAATTACACACAGAAAAAGTATTATTTTAATCTTACAAATCTTTTTTCTAGATACTATTCCATCTACTTAAGAAACACATATTTTTAAAATCTTTTTTTTTTGCAACATACAAAAACAAAACAATTAAAATATTATCTACCTCACTGGTTAAACGAATAAGGAGAGCAGCTGCCTCTGAATATTTGGTTTGGCTTTTTAGTATTTCAGCACTAAGGAGCACACATCTCTCTGCCAGCAACATATTCCTATGAAACACAAAATAAATTCTTTGAGTATAATTTAATATCCCATGTATTGCACTCTCATAGAAAATATGCACTGAATATTTTAATTAAACATAACTAATAAAAAGTTTATTTTCTCCAATTTTGATTATGAAATAGTGAACAATTCTAAACACTATAATAATAGTCTTGCCATATGTAATACTAAGGATTTAACCTAGTAAAATAATGAAAACACTTATGAACTGCTGTAGAACAGTGTATAGTTATTTAAAATAAGAATTTGCCTTTGCCTTCAGGAAGGCAATAGTAAGTTTGATTCCATTTAAAGAAAATAATTTTATAGTTAAACTACAACTGCCATTGTTTTTATTGTTGATATTTCACTAATTATGCATGCATCATTATGGAATAATGAAAAATGTTTAATAAGATTGGTTTATCTTCAACTGAGAAGAACCAAAAATAACCACATACTTGCAGATGTCTCTATAGGTCTGAACTGCAGTCTCCATGTAATGAGCAGGATATGGCCTTGGTGCTCCTGGCTGAAGAAAAGCCGACACCGCTGCCATTTCCTATAAAGCGAAAGTGGTCATTAAATAATTTTGCTACCATTCTGTAATCTGAAAAATTTATTTAGCCACAAGTACACACATATGCAACCATGAGTTAACTACATTTTATAGTACAATAAATGTGGTTTCCAAGCATATTGTACAGATTCAGCATACCGTATTTTTAGGAGTATAAGACGCACTTCCCCCCCAAAAGAGGGTGAAAACTTGGGTGCTTCTTATATACCGAATGTAGCCCCGCCCAGCCACCCCCACCCTTTGGCTTCTGCCTCCCAGAAATTTGCCTCCTTGCAGCAAACAGCACAGAGCCTGATTAGCACAAGCAACTGATTATCGGCCTCCCGACCATCAGCTGATTCAGGCTGCAGGCAGGCAGCAATAGGCTATGGCAATCCCTGCAGCCTGAAACTATTAGCTGCTTGTGCTAAAACTGAAAGTGAAACTAAAACTGCAAGGAGGCAAATTGCTGGGAGGTAGAGGCAGAAGCAGAATTTTATTTTCTTGTGCTAATCAGACTGCTGAAACTGGATGCAAGGAGGTAAGTCAATAACTATAAATGTCTAGAGAATGTTCAAATTATTATACTTATTTTTTAAATACTGCTTTATTATTGTTCTAGACAACTGAACAAAATAAAGAAGCTTTTTAAAATAAATGCTTGATCTGAAGAGGCCCAGTGCTTTTGTATCTTCTTTTAAATAGCAGAGAATAATGTATACTTCTGTATAATTCTGTATACTTCCAGAAAGCCACATCAATTTTAACAGCATCTGTACAAGTATAGTCTGAAATGTAACAGTGTCCTATGTACTGTTTGCTGGGAGGCAAATTGCTGGGAGGCAGAGGCAGATTTTTTTTTCTTGTTTTCCTCCCCAAAAGCTAGGTGCGTCTTATACATCGGAGCGTCTTATACTCCGAAAAATATGGTAATTCACAATGGTGTGAATGACAAAATCAAAACAATACCCACAGAATCTTAGGACATCCATTTTACTTTTAAAATCATTTTGAGAGCTCTGACTAAAAACAGTTAAGGCACATTTGTTTTAACCTGAGCTGGCAAAAATCATGTTAAAGTTACAATCCAGGAAGAAAAAAACCAGCAATAGAAGTATCCTGCTCCTATGCTCTGGCTGTCTTCTGTATTTTCATGAGACCTAGATTATATACATTATGAAATATGCATATACATAATCTTTGGCATTACGCAAAAAATGTAAACAATACATATCTAATGTCAAAGATTATATCTGTAAAAAAATGACAGATGATATGCAACAGGTGATACTACAGGACAATATACTTGTCCTTGCTAATGCAAATGTCATTCATATCAATAACAGAGGATGAACTGATTTGTTTTTGTTTGAAATATTTTAATATATAAAACAACATTCTCTTGCTTTTGTTCTTTTCAGAACATTACTTCTCTCTCTCACTCTCAAAATATTTTTACATTTTAAAAGTTAACTTGAAATCTGATAAAGTTATAGATTCTGTAACTTCATGTAGCTTTATTTATTATTGGTTGACTCAGCCTTCCATCCTTCCGAGGTCAATAAAATAAGGACCCAGATTGTTGGGGGCATTAGGCTGTGTGAAACAGTATATAAGTCTTAAGTGCCATTGCTATTGCTATACTAAGTTTCCAATACCTGTCACAACTTGCTGAGGCTACTGTAGCAGCAATATCTCAAAAACACATTCCGCTTTCCTTTTATAATCCCACATTTAATTTTCCAGTGTCAAATCATATGACAGTGCCTAATGACCCTACAACTAATGGCCAAAGTCTTTAGGGGAACAAATAAGTGCTAATTGAATAAATGGAGGCAATTACTGAATGGGCATTAACCTTTCTATTCGTCAGCCTATTTGCTTTAATAGGCAGTTAACATGATTCTAGTATTGATTCTGTAGAATGGACACAATGTTTCAAACTGCCTTACCAAGTCTAATAGCTACAGATATATTTTCTAAAAATTGTCTCCTCCCTTATTTAAATTATATGCATTGGTAACAACTTCTGATGCTTCAAGATTTCACAATCCTAAGAATTCAGAAGAGCTTACACTGTTGTAAGCTACATAAGAGAAACATCTGAACAAATAAGGTGGCACATAGGCAATATTCACTTAAGATTTTTCTGTGCAAAGCAACATGTAGAAAAACACAAACATAATTTTTTGCAAATATGCTAATACACCAACCAGTGCTCCTGCTGCATACAGCATTGCTTGATCATTCAAAAAGTCTTTCTTTGCTGTATGATAGCAACTATATGCCAGTTCATAGTGCTGCACCAAAAAACACAAATCTGCCATTTTCCTGATTTGAAGCTCTGGTGCTTCTGGAGAGTACCTGAACATAGAAACAAATAAAAATGCACAATTTATAAAAAAAAATAAGTCATACCATATTCATAAAGATACAAGCTTCAAACCAAATCGCAGCTAGTCCAAATTACCAATTTAATATATCTATATGTTCAAAGGAAAGGAATAACAATAACAGCCATTTCTAGCCTATCTATAACATTTTTAAATGAAAGCTATATTGGTCCCCTGAAGTTATATATCATAGTTAACACTAACTGCTTGATTTCTCCTCTATTTAGTTTCAAACAGGTGTGCCTGGATACCAAGTTTTTCATCTACAAGAGAACAATTATATTAATGGAACATGTCATTCCATGCATGTGACTGTGTCTTCCATTTGTGTAACATAAGCTTTGAACTCAACTCACCAAGAAGAAATTAATTCATATTAAATATTTTATAAAAAAAGGATTACCAAATCTAATTTCAACAAAACTATATAGAACAGTGTTTTTCTTTTCTCCAGGGTCAAAAATAAATAGGTAGTCCTTGACTTAAAATCATTCATTTAGTGACCATTCAAAATTACAAGATTACTGGAAAAAAGTCACTTATGACCATTTTTCACACTTATGACCACTGCAGCATCAGCATGGTCACATGATCAAAATTTTTCCACTTGGCAACTGTCATGTATGTGATGGCAGTGCTCTCCCGGGATCATGTGATCACCATTGTGACCTTCCCAGCTGGCTTCTGACAAGCAAAGTTCATGAGGGAAGCCAGATTCGCCTAACCACCACATGATTCATTTAACAACTGCCTTGCTTAGCAACAAAAATTTGAGGCTCAATTGTGGTCGAGGACTACCTGTATAGTAGTAATCAAAATGCAATTTACAGTTGTAGCATATACATTTTGAGGATATCCAAAGCAGAAGCAAAGAATTTGAAGGTCATATGTTCAACTATCTTTTAAGCTAATTAGTAGCAAGCTCATTTTTAGCATATAAAAATATATATATTCGTTCAATATGCCCATATCTTTTGACCACACATGCAACCGCTTCCTACCTCCTCTTTCAGTGCTCCCTAAATAAATGAGAAAACTTTCAATTAACCAGTTATTCAATTGAGATTCCTGTGGACAACACATGATTTTTAACCAGTGTGGTAAATAGTGCTGGATAGGAGCCAGTCGTTGCGGTACATATTGGCATTAATGGTATCAGGGAAAATAGCTGGATAATTTGAAGTGCCTTTCTCAGAAATGCTATCTATATTCATACAGTGCAAAGCAGACAAGCAGAACTGAGCAATCTCAATCTGTGAATAAGACAATGGTGCTGAATCTGGGGAGGGATTTAGATTTGTCAGATATTGTGATACTTTTCCATAAAATTGGAAGCGTGTTAATCAATTTTGATAATAAAGTTGACTTATTTTTTCTAACATGAAGTACAGCATCCCTTCTGTCTTAATTTTGTTGGATATACATGGTTTCAGATTTTTAAAAAAATAAAAGTTATTCTTTTAAAACATTAAGTTATCCAAAGTTATTCTGGAGTCAGGCAGCCCTTAAATCTAATAAAATAACTTTAAGGGGGGGAGGGGAAATCACCCCAGAGTGAAATGAGTAGGAAAGCCACAAAGTTAAAAGAGCTTGCCACATAGAATATCCAACCTAGAAGCTTTTATTCAAATGCCAGGAGCCTCCAAGTCAAATTGGGAAAGTTAGAATGATTCATGTTGAAAGAAAAACAAGTATTACAAACTTTATACAACCCTGGGGGAATGAAAATTTCTCATGACATATCTCTTGCTAAAGGCTTTTAGAAAGACAGAAAGGGGTATAATGGAAGCAGAGTTATCCTATATGTCAGAGGGCACAGATTCTTCTGATTCATTGGGGGTATCCATATCAATCTACAAAAGTGTTAGTACTAGAAAATACTATCATCTCCTTGGCCAAGAATCTAAAAGCTGATGTACAGATGGAAATTAGTCATTAGTGACTTCAATCACCTTCATATGTATGTATGTATGTGTAAATGTTTTATTGATATATTTTTAAATTGTACTTATCATGTTTTTTTATTGGTGTCTTTTTATTCATGTGTTGTGAGCCGCCCAGAGTCCTTCGGGAGTTGGGCGGCATACAAATTTTATTAAATAAATAAATAAATAAATATAATAAAATAAAATCTGAGAAAATGCATGTTCTGGATATGGCAAAAACCAAATGCTTATGTCCTGGAACAGCTAGTCAAAAACAACAACAATAACAATAGAGCACTGGACTTAATCTTAAACTGTGCTCAGAATTTTGTCCAAGATCTAAACGTTTTGGAGAACTGATCATAATTTTATAATCATCAATTGGAATGTGAATGGATGCTTGCCACTAACATGATCTCAGAAGAAAAGACTTCCAAAAACAATGGCGGCATCATTGAAAAGAAAAATGAAGGGATAGTAGTAAGGGCCATTTTCTTCATAATGCTTGAAGGTTATTCATAAATACAATAGTATATCAGCTAGAATATACACCTAAAATCAGGAAAGGTAACATCTAGGCCAAAAAAAAAACCCTTAAGTAGTTAATAAGCAGCTTCACAATTGCTATTAAAGACAAGGCTTCTTTTTTTTAAAAAAAAAATGGAAATCTTGGCCAGCTGGGGAGTACTGTACAATGAGGAACATAAAATGTGGCCAGAGAAATAGAGGCGGTCAAAAAAAGTGACCCCCCCCCAAAAAAACCCCTGCACATTGTAAACACTGAAACAAAGAGTATCAAATTCTTCACATATGTTTGATTTGGAATAGGAAACTGACTCAGGAGATGATGGGGGTGGTGGTATTAAAGACATGTTAGAATGGGAGAAAGAAATAGCAAGTAAGTGAATTAATTATTTGCGTTTATCCTCACTGATAAAGATGTAGGAACTTAGTTTATTTTTCAGGAACAAGATCAGACAAGATGAGCCAAGCAAAGGTAAAGAGATGGGCAAAAAAGGAATTATCCCTCATTATACTGGAGATGGTATCCACCTAAGAGTTTTTAAAGAACTTAAATGTGAATTTGCTGATCTTTTCACAAAATTATGCAATTACACTTTAACAATGCCATTTGTTCCTAAGAAATGGAAAATGCCAATATGAGCCATTTTTAAAAAACAGAATTATAGATAAGGAAATTATAGGTCAGTTAGCTTCACATCTGTCCCAGGAAAGAATTAAAAAAAAAAAAAGCAAACATGTAAGTACGAGCTTCCCTTGTCCTTGGCTATCTGGATTCCATAAAGATTAAGTCTGGTCTCACTGACTTTCTAGACATTTTGAGAGTGTCAACAAGCATGTAGACAAGGATGACATAATAGACCATATATACCTGGACTTTCATAAAAGCCTTTGACAAAATCCCTCACCAAAAGCTTGAGCAAACTCAGCTGTCATGGGGTAATAGGATAGGTGCTCTCATGGACTGACAACTGGTTAAAAACAGAAAATAGAGAGTAGGAATAAATGGATGATTTGTACACTGGCAGATAATGTAAACCACTAATACATTAATGGAATCTAAGCTGGCAGTGTCTGCCCAGAAAAGGGATCCTAGAATCACAGCAGACTGCTTGATGAATGTTAACCCAGCATGCAGTTGCTGTAATATATAAATTCTATGCTTGGAATACTGAGACCAAAACTATTGAAATAGAAGCATCACTGTACAAATGACAAATTACTTAGGATAGAACAAATCAGGATCTTAAACCACAATTAAAATGTGGATAAATATCCTGGCTTCTTATGAAACTGTCAATAGCCTCCAATTTGGATATAAGGAAAACTATGGTTAAGAGAAAGTTTACTAATTTAATCATGATGAGCTCATAAAGAAGACCACAAGGTTGCATCTGTAAGCAAAAGACCTACCTAAATGGAGATGTAATCATTCAAAAGTAGTTATTATTAATTGTGTTGATATTATTAAAATAACAAGAAAATACTTTTTATTTATTTTATTTTATTTTAAATTTAAATTTATTAGCCACCCAACTCCAGTGAACATGGAAATCAAAAAAGGCAAAACCTAATAAAATTCAAGTATTCTGCATTTTTATAAACAGGTGTACTTACAACAAACCAGATGTGCTTTTCAGTTCATTCACACCTTTCTCTGGAACTTTACCTCCAGTAAACCATTTTTTGGTTGCAGAAAATAAAGATCTACTCAAACCTTTCCTGGATATTAACTGAAAGATGGAAATATTTTCTCACTGAAATGCAATAGTTTATTATTCACAGAAAAGACTTACTTTTCAGAGATTTACAGCTATCTAAAAAAACTATGTATTTCATATAGATTCCAATCAAATATGTATTACAGTTATAGACCAGCATAAAGAAGATGAAATGAAAACAGTTTTTTAAACAAAATATTACAACAAATATCCACAAAATTAGAAAAATTAAAAATACATTTAAAACATATACATATATTGTCTGATTTTTAAACTTTTGTTTTTTACACACGAGTGCAGAGAGGGAGGGAGGGGGAGAGAGAGAGAGAGAGAGGGAGGGAGGAAGGGAGAGGGAGACTAAAAAAAGTCAGATAATTTTCTTTTCAGCTTTTGTTAAATACTGCTATCTGTTATCTTCAGAAAACATAATATATGCTTCATTTTAGGAAGTATGAATTTATAGGTTCACTCATCTATTGAGCATTGTTATATAATTCTCTTCAGCAGCAGTTATTACTTCAAAGGCAGGAATAATTATTCATTATTTGTCATTACATATTTTATCAAAGTAATCTGAAGGAATCTTGCCTTTATTGGCTCTAGGTTTCATTTCATTAAAATACATTGTGTTGGCTTTCTAGAGCATTACATCATCTTTATAAATGAATGGCAATAATATTTGTATTAAATATTTGTATTTGAAATACAATGAAATTTGTATTTCATTGTTAAATATCAATTATACTATGCACATGTACTTTGACATAAGCTGTATTGAGGATTTTCACTGAAATAAATAACATACAGGATTTGTTCTGAAAATATGTATGTTGCATTCAAGATTTTACGTAACAGGCTTTGATTGTGAATCTAGTTTGAATTTCAGCTAAGCCAAAAACCTCCTCAAAAACATTTTTGTAAAAATAAAATTACTTACCTGATCATTCAGTTGCCTAATAGTTTTCTCTATATGTGGTAAAAGTCCTCTAAAAGTGAATTCTTGTATGAATTGCCGAATTCGATCATGATCTGTGAGTGTCAAACAAGTGCCATGAGGTGTCCAAATATTTGATTTCTTTGATTCGTGCATAGATAGATTTGGTTTTATGTAATCTGTGCCATCGAAGCAACTACTGTCACTACCATGATCCAACTGAAGTGGGTGAGTCTTAAAGTTATTTGATAAACCATCTAAGAAAAAGAAATTATATGTAACAACTATTCATTAAATTATGATTTCAAACTGCCTACAGTAATCCTTAACTTACTAGGGCAATTGGAATCAGACTTTCCACCACTGAACAATGAGGTTATAAAGCACAACCACATCACTTAGTAATGGCAATCACTGCAATTCCAGCTGCTGTTGTTTAATCAAATCCCACAACTGTTAGGTGAGGCAACTTCCTGCTAACTTCCCACAAGAAGTCAAAGGGGAAGTCAGCAGGAAGTTGCAAGTCATAGGAACTTTACAAACAAGCCAGGCAACAGGTAGGTGATTGCTGCTGAGGGGGGCGTCCAAGGGTGCAAGGGATATGTCTGCAAGAGGGTATGGTATGCGTGAGATGCAGGAAGGGTCGGGGAGGGTGCATGAAGGTGTGAAGAGGTACACGGGCATGCAAGGAAGACACATCAAGGCTCAGGAAGCGCCTGCACAAGTGGCCAGCATAGTGCAACCACAGAAGGGCTGGAGGTGGGTGCATGGGTGGGAGAGACTTATCTCAGCAACTTGTAACATTCCCCGCTGGCTTCCCCCATTGAATTTCTGGGGAAGCCGGAAGGGCAGGTTGCAAATGACAATCATGTGATTGCAGGTTGTGCAACAGGTAGTAAATTGAGCCAGCTGTCAATCACCCAGAGTGTGATTACATGACCATGGGGATGCTGGGATGGTTAAAACTCCAAAGACCAGTTATAACCAACATTTGTTCACCACTGTTGCAACTTTGAACAGTCACTGAATGAATGGTCATAAATCGAGGACTACCTGTATTCATAACAACATTTAGCTATTTTGCAAGATTTCATACTTTCATAATATTTATATAACTTCATATCCACATCAATCCACAATGCACACACATATATATCACTAATGTCACAATATTCGACGCCATTGTAAAAGGCAAGTTTCAGCACCTTGTTTATCAAAGTGTCTTAGATTTTTTTCTAGCCTCCAATGGCTGCTGGGAATATGGTAGTAATATAGTGACAATCTTGAGGGGACATGACTGAAATTTTCAGTTTCCGGGTAGGTTTTAAAAGATTATTATTAGTGTGTTGCCTTAATGGAAGCTTAACATACTTATTTTAACTTTCTTTTATGTCTCCTCCAAAATACTACAAAAAAAAAAAAGAAGGTAGGCAAAGACTACTGAAGAAGTCTGCTCTTCTGGACTCTCTCCTCCCATTGGCTTATTGTTTTCAAATGCCCTGTGATAAGCTCTCATTTTTGCTTTTTAAAGCATGAAGTTTTTTATTTATAATCATACTGTTAAGTAAATTGTCTTGGTAGAATAACTATCTGAAAAGAGGTGGCGCAGTGGTTAGAGTGCAGCACTGCAGGCTACTTCAGCTGACTGCTAGCTGCAGTTTGGCGGTTCAAATCCCACCAGGCTCAAGGTTGACTCAGCCTTCCATCCTTCTGAGGTGGGTAAAATGAGGACCCAGATTGTTGGGGGCAATATGCTAACTCTGTAAACCGCTTAGAGAGGGCTGTAAAAGCACTATGAAGCGGTATATAAGTCTAAGTGCTATTGCTATTGCTAAAAGTAGGATATACCATATTTATGTGAAAGGAAGATGCCTCTGAATTGAAGACCATTTCCGCAAAAGAGGAAGTATTGTAAACCACAAGATTATAAGCAAGCAAAAATACCTGTCGAATACCCTGCTCCCCCACCTTGTGGCAACTAGAGTTGCTAACTCCAGTCAAAAATATTCGTCCTATAAAGTGTGCCTTTGCCACAATATGCATATACACCCCTCCAAAAGAAATAGATAAAATAAAGTAAATAATGTTTCTCTATAAGTAATCCCATTAACAAAATTAAATGATCCTCAATTATATAAGACAAGGATTTTCTGTCATGTACAGAAGCCACTACCTCACACAGAAACCTATAAATAGACATTCATTTTTTTCTTTTCATCCAACATATACAAGCAGTCCTTGACTGGATCACAAGCACAACTGGGACCAGAATTTCCATCGTATATATCAGTGTGTTGGTAAAGTGAGTGGTCAAGTGACCAGATCCAATTTTACATTTTTAACCACAGTCATTAAGTGAATCACACAGCGTTATGACTTCCTCAACCAACTTTGCTTGTTGGAAGCTGACTGGGAAGGTCACAAATTGCAATCACGTGACTACAAGATACTGCAACCATTGTAAATGCGAACTAGATGCCATGTGCCCGATCTGCAATCATATGACTGTGGAGGTGATACGACAGCCATAACTTCAAGGACGGGTCATAAGTCACTTTTTTCAAGATCATCCTAACTTTGAACTGTCATTAAACAAATGGTTGTAAATCAAAGGCTGCTTGTATAGTGAAAAGAAAAGGAAAGGAACTCAACTGCAATAAATAATATGTTCTTGGTGACAAATAATTCTTTATAAACTGGTAAAAGTATGGCAAATTCTAGGGTAATCAAAATGTGATATAAAATACTTAGAATAATAGTTGGTCTTTTTATTTCAAAGAAATGTACCTTTGGAATCATTTTCTAACCCATCCAGTGGTATGAAGTGATCAGAATTCTTATTTGAAATAACTGTACATGTGCCATCTTCATAAAGTTCCTGTCAGAATATACAAAAACATTTTCAATTTTACAAAAATATTATGCATCAAAATATTCTAATAAAAATGTTCATTAATTTTTAAACAATTTGGCCTTAAAGACAGCTTTGAAAGACATACAATATTCTCACTAAATTACAGATCAATATTTAAACAACATTTGTACAGACTCTTGGGAGGGGGGCAATACAGGTAATTCTCAACCTACGACCACAATGGAGCCCAAAATTTATGTTGCTAAGTGACACACTTAATTCTACTCCATTTTACAAATTTTCTTGCCACAGTTGTTAAGTAAATCACTATAGTTATTAAGTTAGTAATACGGTTGTTAAGTGAATCTGGCTTCCCCATTGACTTTGCTTGTCAGGAGGTTGCAAAAGATAATCATGTGACCTCGGGACACGGCAACCGTCATAAACATGAACCAGTTGACAAGCATCTTAATTTTGATCACGTGACCATGGAGATGCTGCAACAGTCGAAAATGTGAAAAACAGTCATAAGATGCTTTTTTCGGTGCCGTTGTAACTTCGAACAATCACTAAATGAACTGTTGTAAGTCGAGGACTGCATGTACTTTATACATATTTTAATATATGAAGAATGGAAAATATAAAGCATTACACTAGATAGTTAGTTCTAAGATCTATTTTTGAAAGAGTGACCTATTTTATACTAAAAATTTCCATTAAATTAACTCAAAGTGTTTTCTCATCCCTTCCCTCAGCTTTCACTGTTGAAGGCCTCTTTGGCTGGAGCTAGCAAGACACAGACAATTTCAGATATCTTCCTCTTTCTGGCAACCAGGTTTCAGTCTGGTAGCCTAAGAGGACAGTCAGGGAACCTGTCTCTCTACCATCTTCCTTTATTACCCAATAAAGGAAGGGTTGAACTGAGGAGTCATTTATTACTCAACTGATGGTTGTCTTGCCAAATCCCTCTATTCCTGAAAAGCAAAACTGCAGGCAACAGGAAAGACTTCAAGCTTGCTATAGTTATTACTAATAAAATGTTGATCTATGAAAGTATCTCACGGAAGTTATCGATTATGTCCTTAATCTCTCTTATTTTTAATTTGCAATTGGAACCACTGTTCTGTTTTATTGACAGAGGACACATTTCAGGTATAACAGTGGTTGGGTTAAATAAACATTATATGCCAATAACATGTCTCATTTACAAAGTACAGATTTTTATACTAAATGTATTGAAATTGTGCAATAGTTTGGTAATTTGTCAGGATATTCAATTAATTGGAAGAAGTTTAATATGATTCTATAGGCTCTTCTATGGAAATTTGTAATAACTGGAGTTTCAGTTGTTGCAGAACTGGAAAGGGTAAATCCAAAAATTCACAGGTTTTAATTTTTGAGATAAATATATCAAATTTACCTTGAAAATCAACATACATAATTAAACATTACTGAGTTTCTGGAAAAAGGCAAATGTTGTAAAATTAACATTAACATCAAGATTAATATACCTACACAGAGATATACATATGCTAATGTATTTAAATTACTATTCATATCTGATGTGTTTGTGTGATTCTAAGCTTACTGTGTTTTGTTCTTCAAATAAACAGATAGTATATCCGAGGTTATTAGTTATTTCTAAGAACTCTGGAACAAAGACTGTCCCATATCAATAGATGCTTAAAGGCGTTAAAAAATATTAGGCACATTTCTTAAGATAAGACTAATTCTCATCCAATCAATAAAAATATTACTTTTCTCATTCATTAAATGCTCGAGATAATTTTTAAAAGGAGTTGGCAGTCAATTAGTTATGTCAGAAGTATAAAATGGATAAGGAGTGATTTGAATCTAATAAACAAATGATGGATGGATGGATGGATAGATGGATACCTGAGTTTGTATAATGTTTTTCTGAAGGTACTGGCTCCAGGGATCAGGAATCTGTTCATCTGTTCCTCGATTAGACACACGAGAATTTATCTTAAGCAAGTAGCAACCCTGAGTTCCATACCTCTGCTTCATTTCTTCATATACTGAATCAGCTCTGCAAAGATGTTAAATATGGCCAAGAGAAAACTATGACATTTTGAAAGACTAGTATAAGAGAGAATAGGAGAAACTTTAATGAGAATACATTTATTAAATATAAGAAATACAATTATGAGTAGCACAAGAATGGTTTCTGGTTGAAGTAACAGGCAAAATTGAAATTTGCATTTCAAAACACAAAAGGAAAAATATGACATAGGGGTGACTAAGTAGAGAAAATATTTCATTCTTGGATAATTATTCTTCCTTCTGCTAGCAGATGGAATATACCACATTATAATTACCACTTGAACGATTTTAGCTTCAATTTCTCTTAGGCATCAATGAATTACAATTATGTTATTAAAAGAATATGTATTGTACAATAAATTACTTTATGAGAAATCCACAAATGGGTGCATGGTCAATAATTAATATTCCTTCATCAGGAAAATTAGAATAAGTGCAGTATAAATGAAGTCAAGACAAAATAAGATAATCAAGCTGGAGTCCTAATTTGTTATTCCTCTAACTAGCCAGAATGCAAGCAAGTATGTTTTAAATGTATTGCCTGGGATGGAGGTAAGGGCATCCCAGGCATGGGGTAAGGGAGGTAAGGTAAGGGAGTGGGGTTGGGGGAAATCCTTTCCTTTTATTCATTTTTTATAACCCAATGTAGAATTATAAAAGGAATGTAAAAAAGAAATAAAAAATAACTATCTTCTAGAAGTCTCCTAGGCTAAAGATTCTCTATGTTATTTGATTTTTAGAAAATTCCATTATGTACAGTAGAAGTTAAAAATATTAAATAATGAACAATCAATTATTTTTTCTTCCAAACTGTTTTATATAAGGTGATGGAGAACGGCTTTGGACAAGCAGCAACTGATTTCCCACCAGTGGGAATCATTTAAATCCACATTACTGATTTACCTTAATGATTTCAAACAAGTTAGGTGTCTTTAGGCTACCTTTTCATTTATTTTAAATCAAATAAATGGACAACAAGCTTGAAATTAATATTTCAGAAGCCTAATAAAGTATTGGTGATGCCTACTCACCTTTGTTCCTCTCCTATACTCACATCATGCAACAACACGTAATATTTCAGTGTGTTTGGAATAAACCATTTTGGATAGGAATATTCATTACTATGTTGAATCCGATGTTGCTCTTGTGATAGTTTTAGAAACTGTTCCACGGGTTCAGATTCACTAGATGATACCACGAGCATACCTTACTTAATGTTAAGGTGGAAGCACAACTGTAAAAGTTAGCTAATGACTAATACAAACATTAAAGAAGTATGGAAGATGCTGGTAATAAGTTGATCACTTTAGTGACAATGGCAAAGGCATCAATTCATAATGTATAAGAGAAGGCAATGGTAAACCTGTATTTTTTTTAACCAAAAAACCCACATAGATAAAAGTATTAAATGATTGATAATATAGTGCTAGAGAATGGTTCCCTCAGGTTGAATGACATTCAAAATGCTATTGAGGAACAGCTGAGGATATCTCAAAGTACTACTGGCGTTTATGACATGGCTAAATTAAAGCATTTATGATGTGTAATTGCTAATGTTGCCACACAGGTAGTACTCGCTTAACTATTTGTTAGAAGCTGCAGTCAATCCTCCCCCCCCCCATGGTCAAATACAGCCCACTCATATTTATGACTGTAGCATGTACTTCCTCCCATCCATTTATCACCCCTTTCTGTCCTTCTGGCCACCCTGTACTCCGCTGTCTATCCAAGCTACACAAACCCCATAACTGACCTTGACTACCTTCTTGTTCCCGCTGCTGATGAAGCATGCCTAGCTAAGATAGCTGTTGGCTCTTCATGAGGCCACGCAGGAAGAAGATGATGAAGGCCAGATGTGGGTGTGGGCAGCAGAGGTACAGTGGCAAAGTGCAGGGCAGCCATAAGGGCAGAGATGGGGGAAATAGGGGGGTAGGGGAAACTGAAGTGGAGGTGAGGGTGGCAGGGCAGAAAAAGCATGAGTCGTTGCCTAATGATGGCGCAAACTTGGCCTAACAACCACAACTGGGACTATTAGAACTGCCATTTCTGAGCAGTGGCTTCATGTGATGTTTAGCCTAATGACCACATCATTTAGAGATGGAAATTCTGATCCTAATTAGGCTCATTAAGTGTGGCCTATCTGAACAGGAAAAAAAATCTGAAGCTGCAAAGAGAGAATTACAGAAGGAACATTGAATGTAAGACTCATGAACATGGGAAAGCTCAACACAATGAAAGATGAAATGAAATGACTAAATGTTGACATCTTAGGCATCAATAAATTGAGATGGATTTGGATCAGACATTTTTAGTCATAAAATCATATTGTTTATTACTCAGGATTTTAAATCAAAGAAAGTGTGTTGCTATTATAATTAAGAAGGGTATAGCAAGAACACTACTTAACTATAATGCAATTAGTGGCAACAGTTAGACTTTGTTGACAAACCTTTAATATAACGATCATTCAAACTTATCTCCAACCACAATGCAGAAGAGGAGGCAGAACACCGCCTTCAAACAACCAAAACAATGCCTCTCTACATGTACAGTTGCAAGAAAAAGTATGTGAACCCCTTGGGATTACGTGGAGTTTTGCATGAATTGGTCATAAAATGTGCTCTGAACGTCATCTAAGTCACAACAATAGAAAAACACCGTCTGCTTAAAATAATACTACACAAACATTAGATGTTGCCATGGTTTAATTGAACATAACATGTAAACATTCACAGTGCAGGGAGGAAAAAGTATGTGAACCTTTGAACTTAATAACTGGTTGACCCTCCTTTTGCAGCAATAACCTCAACCAATCGTTTCCTGTAGTTGCAGATCAGACCTTCACAACGATCTGGAGTAATTTTTGACC
>QLTV01003728.1:1774959-1786014 GCA_003457575.1 Thermophis baileyi | reverse complement strand
GAAGCTCTAGGGTGGGGCCCAGAGAAGGCATAAAACCAGGGCACTCTCAGCATCTCACTCTCTTTTTTCTTCACCCAACATCTTCAAGGCATGTGATCCTGTCCACCATTAAAACCATCGTTCCAAACAGCCACCATGTTTCCAGTGTCTTTCTGCCCATTTGGAACTGAACCCAGATGGACATTTCTTCCAACAATGTTTTATATTAATTTGTAGTCTAGCATCTAAATCACAATTATTAGATCTGGCTTCCAAAGAGAAGAAGGCAGCATAATAGTCTCTAGTCTCATTTGCAAGTTACTCCAAGCCACAATTCTTAAAACTATTTTTAAGACATAAAACTATTTAATTTATTTGCTGTAAGCCAATCTCGTTGGTTTACAGCATTAAAGCATTACAATCTTCAGAGATAAGTATTCCCAACCCAATAAAGTAAATCATAGTTCCAAGAGGGGGAGAGGGGGAAGCCAGATTGGGCCCAAGCCATCTGGCAGAGCCAGTTCTCAAGGAGATTTAAGGTCAGGAGGGTGGGACCAGATCTCGCCTCTCAAGAAAGAAGATATTCCAAAGGGCAGGGACCACTGTAGGGAAATCTCTTCTCCAGGATCCCAACCAAAATTCCTTGACTGATGAGATCCACGGGCCAGTCCCACCAGGGAGAGAAGGTTCCTCAACTAAAATAACCTATAAACCATGATTTCAGTTCACAGTATAAACCTAAACATGGTCTGTGGCTTGCTACGTTCTGTGAATCTAGTCACTGTTTTATAATCCGATTTGTTTTTATATTTTTGCAAATTTATCAATAAAACATGAACAAGGAAATATTTGGGTTTGTATGATTTACTGATTAGGCTAGCTAAAACCATTACCTTAAGCCTTAAGGCTTAAGGCAACACATGAATTTCAGTGTTTACTTTCAGCAGAGGACAGCTGCTTAGTGTTTTCCCTTGTAGATTGCGTCCTTTTTCTCGGGATTTAGGTTTTTGGTTTGTTTTTTTTTTACATTCATGCAGCTGGAAAAGAGAAAGAGGGAGAGGGAGAGAGCGCGATGAGCTCGGTCACGAAATAGTTTGTTTCCTGACCACAATAATCGGTGACACCCCCACGTAGCAAACAGTATTTTAAAGTTCAATCCAGATACTCCGGGAAACAAATTCCCTTCGACCCAGTAGGAATCATCTTTGGTAAACTATGCAGAGGCCATTCGCAAACCATCCAGGTCCAAGGAAAAACAAAACAAAACATTGCGCCAACCAATAAACGAAGCCAGGGCTCCCTCCGATCCCTACTTTGTTATCTGAAGGTGTCAGGTTTCACCGCGACGGCTTGGACTGGCCCTTGCCACCACCAATAAAGCTTGCGCAGGATTTCGACTCTGCAGCCGCGGGGGAACGTCTCTGGGATTTCTCCCCCAAACAAGGAAGAGTGGGACAGCTTTTGTTTTGCTTCAAGGCGAAATCCTCTTGCAAAACTGCTACAATTCCGGTTGTAACGCATTTGAGCAGTGCGCCTGCTGCATAGTAGCGGCAAGGACTAGCGCCAAAGCGTGAGAGCTCGTTTAGGCGATGGGATCGGTGCTAAGTGGCGACGGACGGGAGACGGCGAGGACGTCGGATGTTGGCAACCCCCAAGGCACTTTTCAGTTCCTAAAACCGTCAGATCGAGCGGGAGACGTGGAAAAGCAGCAAATTCCATCTTTTGAATGCGCCATCTGCTTGGAAGTGTTCGACCAGCCTGTAAGGACCAAATGCGGCCACGTGTAAGTGCAACTTCTCTGAGTTAGCTCGGCTTGGGAGACAGGAGCTGAACCGTACTTTGGTCTTGCTTTCAGAAACTTGTGATGGAGGAAGTACAGATTGTCTTCTCCTATTCACATGTAAAAGTTTGTTTCTATTTATGTCTGCTGTGCTTTGCAATGCAAACTTATTGGAAATATAAGTCCCAGGTGTTATGTACAGGTAAATTCAGTATGAACGTTTTTTTTCTTAAAACCAAATATTCATCCGTTTCCTCTCTGCGATGGGATTGAATTTAGCTCCAGATTTGATCCAATGAGGGACTAAGCTCAATGGATGGTTTTCCTTTTAAGCAAGATAATTTATCTCGAGGATGGCATTAGAAAACGAAAAGTACTTATGTCGAAAAAGAAAGGAATTTATTAAATTGGAATCAAACTATGTTGCTGAAACAGAGGTTGATTCGTTCCTGATTGTTTTGATAAGCTAAACAAGATGTTTTGGCAGAGAACTAATACCTTGCTATGTTTTTTAAACGTGATTTTGGTTAAAAAAAGTTTATATTTTGAAAATGAAATATTTTTTATATTTGTGTCACGTGTTCCTGGCAGAATACAAATAATGTAAAATAAAAATACTGTTGTAGAAGTCAGCCCTAAATTTTAGTTGCCTTCCTAAAAGATAATTGAACAAAAGTCATCTGACTCCATTACTTAGTCTCAGCAAATCTATGACTCCTTCTCATTTTGCAAATGAAGTTCTTGATTAACAGCCTACTTTTTCTTTTGGGTAAATAGTTAAATTTTCAATGATTAGCAGCCTCATATACTTTACTTTCAGCATGCCCTAACCCTTTTTCTCCAAGAAATTTAGGTAAGAGTCAGACTCTAAATATCTGTGAATAAACGTCTGTGAATCTGTTGAATGATGCCGGCTTCAGCAAGAATCTAATCATCACAACACTACCAAAATCTTTAGAATACTCTTGCCTGATAGCAAATCCTGTAGGAAAAGCTTTATTATCGCATAAATTAAAACAAATGCATCTTAATCTGCTTGATTTGCCAAATAATGTTTCAACTGCCATGGCCCTATCAGCTTATATATGTTTTCCCTGCAATACCTTTCTAGCGATGTAAACCGTAATTTATGACATTGAACAAACCTTGAAATCCATTTGATTGAGCCAGAATATCAAACAATACTATGGGCTTGTCATGAAATTCATTCAGGTCAGGCTAGAACTTGAGTAACAGTGAGTTCTATTCCTGCTTTAGGCGGGAAGCCACCTGGGTAACCTCAGCCATTTTCTCTCAATCCAGGAAGGAGGCAAACCACTTCCAAAAATCCTTGCCAAGTGAACTGCAGAGACTATCTTCAGCCATGGAACCTTAGTAGCTCTGAGCTCATCACACCCATTCAGCCCAGCCTATATCTCAAAATTGTTAAGATGGTAAAATTTAAGTCACCTTTTGTTTTTGGAAGAAAGACAAGATATAAATAGAATATACATTTAAAAATCCATAAAACTGTTCTTATAATATAAAAACCTTCCCAAGAGAAGATGATAATATGCAAATGTAACGTGAATTGCATTTCTTTAACTTTGGGTTATCCAAGACAGAATGCTTGTTAGAGTCATCCTGATGGCACCTTTTGTTTTGCATATCAGTTTCTAATTTCCAAGCTTTTCTAAAGTAAATCCAATCAGGGTTCAAAAAGCTTATTTGAGGTGTCTTTTCATTCCTGTGAAAGTTCCTTAAAATGCTTCCAGGCACTCCCTCCTGGGGGGGGGAGGGAGGAGAGAGGTGGGGGAAACACCAATAACAAGCAGCCAAAAATCTCACCCCTCTGAAACAGAGAACTGGTACCAAAGGAGCCATAAAGGGCAGAGACTGCTCTCACAATAGGCTGGGAGTTGGTTGTTATCAAAAAGTAGGCATCACATATTCCCTCCTAGAGGGGGGGAAATGGAGAAGCAGAAATTACTGTGATTCTACTTTGTAAAAGGCCCTGCACTGTTTTCCTGAAGACCGGGTTCTTCACATTAAAGCAACTCTATATTGACTGATTCAATTTGAGAAAACTCAAGAGGAAGTCTATTGTAAAGAAAGTATAAATATATGACATTTTCATTCAGAATAGTGAAGGATTACATGAAATTTATTACTGCAAATTATGCATACAAATGAGAGCAAAATTAAAACTGAACCCCTTCTAAGTTTCATTTCTGCGGGAATAGTTGTGGTTAATTTTGTAGCACTGACATCTCATATTAAAGTTGTATTACAAGTCACTTATTTTCAGTCACTAATAGGCAAGTACTTTGATGCTAATTAGTAACTTAGGTAATGCAGAGATAGCCTCATATCAAAGCATATTCTCTTCTGTAGCTATTCTTTATCAATAGTCCCAACAGATTGGGATGCTCAAATAAAGAAAACTATTAACAGACAGAAATCATTCTTCATAGGATATGTCCATATTTTAGATTGCTTTCCTTAAAATAGGGTTTTGTGGAGAAACATGATTTTATTTTTGTCTTTGACAGATTTTGTCACACTTGTATTACCACATGTTTAAGAAATCATACATGGACATGTCCATATTGCCGAGCCTATCTTCCTTCTGAAGGGATCCCAGCAACTGATATTATTAAAATGATGAAAAATACACACCAAAACTGTACAGAATGTAAAACACAGGTAAATAATGATTGGTACTACATAATTTACTCTAAAATTAAGAACTTTCTAAACAGTATTCCTATACACACTTTTTCAAAATAATTTATATTGAGTTGTAAGCAATGTGTGATACTCAACTGAGAGAAATTTGAACTTGCCTTGCCTCCTCACTTTTATGAAAATCAAAATTTTAAAATATTAATCTGTAAGTGTAAAATTTTAACTAACAAGTTATGTCTCTGCATGTTTCAGGTATGCCTTAGTGAAATGAGAGCTCATTTGAAGACTTGTGACCAATATATAGAAAAATATGGGCCTCTACAAGAAGTTGCGTACCCTGAAACAAGGTAAATTACATCTTAGTAAAATTAAGGATAAAGAAATCTATAGATTTATTAGCTATTTTAGCTTTTCATATCCAAGTGGCTTAGGTATGAATACTAAAACTTGCTATGGAGAGACAGTGTTATAGTCTTATTTCTCAGGAGCAGATTGGCTCATTGTCTAAAATAGCTATCAACTGGAGAATGTATTTAGTAGCTAACATTGAAAATGTGTGTATTTATACATATCTGTCTGTTGTTTTCAGGTATCCTTGTCCTTTCTGTCAGAATGAATTGGATGAAAATGATCTCTTGGACCATTTTCTCACTTTTCACAGAACTGAAAGAAGACCAGTGGTAACTTTCTTACACTTCTATTTATGTCTATATTCTAGTATGATAAATTACCATAGATAAAGTGAGATAAATGTACATTTGTATGTCATGATATATTAATAACTGATACTTCTTAAAAACAATACATCTGATGAAAAATTATCTCTGCAGCTTGCTGCCTAAGGAAGGTTTTGTGAAATGTGGATTTCAAAGGCTCCAGAACTAAAACTTCTCATTCATGCCATTATAGAAGTTCTGGAAATGTTACAGCATTTCTTTTAACTTTTTCATTAGCATAAGCCGGCTCACCTGTTTGTTTCATCTGGGCAATCTTGCATGTTTGAAAATCTATTATGACTCTTACTGTAGTATGTTATTTTCTTCATTGCAACACAGTGCATTCGTGTGCTGCTTTGATCAGAGAAATTGTAATAAACATAGATTTAGAAAGAGGAAGGTATTTACAGTAATCAAACACTATTAAGTAATCATCCACTGTGAGCAATGTAAGTGCAAAAATAGTAATTCTCAATTTCAAATAGTAAATTATTTTTTTAGATTAAAGTATATTTAAAGCTTCATTGAGGCCTTAAACTCACTTGAGAACTGCCAGCATATGTCAGAAGAAAAATAGTTCAGTAATTAAAGCTACCTATGGCTACAAAATATTCATCCATGGAAGAGGTTTCCATTATGTCTGTAATTGGGCAGAGGTTTATTCTGACTTGTTTTCCAAAAATCCAGTGCTGGATTTTTAATAAAGTAAAAAAATATAGCACAGTAAAGTGCTGGTTGTTGTTGTAATCTGTAGCAGCTGGCTATTCTGCTGCATTTCTATATCTTGTATCTGTCCGTGAATTAGTACACCGAGTGTAACTCTACGTTCAATTGGATAAAAAAGAGTGGTGTGAAGTGTCCCTCTTATAGTTTGGAACCATACTTTCTATAAAAACAAATTCATGGCTGTGTTCACACATCATCTTCAACCATACAGGTTGATTTATGGTCACATTTGGGGCCGGGATTGTGGTCCTAAATTGGTGCAGTTGCAAAGAGATATGATATGACCACATCAATTTACGATGGCAATCAAAGCATTTCCTATTGTGGTCATTAATCGAGAATTATGGTTGTTAAATGAGTACCCATCCCAATGTAAGGCATTCCAGTTTTGGTCCCTCCTAGCCTCAAGCTTCAGTAAGGTAAGGGACTGCCTCCTCTTCCTCATCTCTGCCCTTTAGACACCCTACATCTTGTTTTGCAGGATGGCAAGCAGCTTCAGAACCACTGCTACACTCTGGGGACCCCTCCAGCCCACCCCAGCCCACATTCATTCACCCTGCTGCCTTCTCTCCAGTTCCCCATACTGACCTTTCCCCTTTTCCACCAACCATCATGGCTGAAGGAGAAGCACTCCACTGCCTTTGCCTCCGCCTTTTCGGACCCAGCTTTTCTGATGAACATTTCCTACATGTGGCTCCTTGAGCTTTTGGAATGCTGTGTTGTCTTCATAAAGTTGTGCTGACTTTGAAAAACCGCTGGGAAATATGCAGGTTGGGGGAGACTTGAAGTATCCCTATGGTTGTAAGTATGGGCAGGCTGCCAAGCACCCAAATTTTGATCACGTGACCACCGGGGCACTTCGGTAACTGCAATTTTGGGCGTGGGTCAAAAGTCCACTTTTTTACCAGTGCAATAATTTTGAAAAGTTGCTGAATGAACAAACATAAGTGGAGAAATACCTGTACATTTTGGGTTGTTTTGATTTGGTATTTTGCTTACTGTAGGAGAAAACTATATTAATTCTATGGAATGTTTGACATTTAGAGACTATATCATAGGAACTTTCCTGAAATGGCAGGAGACAAATATTTGCAAAATTGCTGTTTTGGTGTGTGTGTGTATGTGTTTTTCTTTGCTTTGTGTTTTTGAGTCAACTTTTTGACTCTGGGAAACCACCTGAATATGTTCCTGCAAATTTTTTGGCAGTTTTTAGAAGTGATTTGCCATAGCTTCTTTTCTAAGAGAGAGGGAAAATAACTAGCTCAGGGTCACCCAGCTGGCTTTGTGCCCAAGGCAGGACTAGAACTCAGTCTTCCAGTTTTTAACCTGATGTGCTAAATCCCTACCCCAAACAGACCTCTCTCAGTATATGGTGGTTATAACCAGTCAGAAAACACTATAAATCCGTGATGGCGAACCTATGGCACGCGTGCCACAACTGGCACGCAGAGCCCTCTCTGCGGGCACATGAGCCGGCGCCCAGCTCAGCTCTACTACGTATGCACATGTGCGCCTCTCACCGATTTTTGGGATGCGCGGTGGGCACATGCCGGAGATGCGTGGACATGCACAGGGATCACGTGCACATGCACGGGGTCGCATGTGCATGCATGGGGTGGGGGGAGCGCCACGCCCCCCATGGCCCGTTTTTGGTCCCAGGAGGCTGCAGGGAGGCCTGCTAGGCCCAAAACGGGCAGAGGATTGCGTGTGCATGCGCGGGGGGAGCAGGGGGGTCACGCACGCATGTGCAGGGGGCAGGTGCATTGCACTATGGGTGCCAGCACACATGCGCTTTCGGCACACGAGAAAAAGGTTAGCCATCACTGCTATAAACTGCTTTCCCCGGCTATGTAGGATCGAGAAGCATTTTTGGAAATAAAAATGCTGCAGGCTAACTATTTGTTTACCTTACCATGCCAGGTTCCCGTTTATGTTTTAAGTTAAAAAAAAGTTTATTAGAAGAAGGACTGCCTGTTGTGTACCAAGGAATATGTCCATGGGTTTAATATTGCCTAGCCTGTCGTTGTGCTTTTGCATTGATACAGCCATTGTAGTTTATAAACCATAATTTATTGCTTAGTTATTTTGTGTGAACCCAGATAAATCTGACCTGTTAATAAACAATATTTATAAAATCAGGGATTTGTCTAACCTGTGAATTTGGTCATGTCTGATGCCTCATTGAGATCTACATGAATAGAGGGCACTAGTTTACAGATGCATAAAGCTGAAAATGTTCTTGGAACGTAAACTATTTTTGTATTTTCCCCATGACCTAAATAGATAACAGGACCAACTGCTTTTGCAGACAGGATATTTACATTCTTGTATAGCATTTGTAATATAGGCTATGGAGAAAATAAACTGAATTTACTGCTGATAGAAAGGGGATAATGTCTGAAAGCTTTTATTCAATCAATAGTAATAATTTAGATATAATTAACTTTTTTTTCTTTTTCAATAATAATTCATGTTGCACATTATAATGACAAAAGAGCCGAGGTGGCGCAGTGGTTAGAGTGCAGTACTGCAGGCTACTTCAGCTGACTGCTAGCTGCAGTTCGGTGGTTCAAATCTCACCGGCTCAAGGTTGACTCAGCCTTCCATCCTTCTGAGGTGGGTAAAATGAGGACCCAGATTGTTGGGGGCAATATGCTGACTCTGTGAACCGCTTAGAGAGGGCTGTAAAGCACTGTAAAGCGGTATATAAGTCTAAGTGCTATTGCTATTGCTATAAAAATATTATTTACTTCTCCCCACCTTGAATTGTCTACAGTACTGTCCAATCTGTCGTTTACTACCTGGTGGTGGTCCAAGTTACTACATCAGAAATTTTATAAGGCATCTTCAGCTGAGACATACATTCTATTATGAAGATTATATTGTGAGTAAATTATATCATTTTTTCCTAATCCCTGCTAAACTTTATCTGAATCTTTATCTCTCTGTATCTCTCAGTGTATAAGGACATTTATAGATTTCAAGAGCATTATTTGGGGGATAGGTTGCAAAGACTAAAGAGTTCAGTAGAGAAATAACCAAATTTACATTGAAAATGCTATGCCAGAGAATTTTAGTTCAGATGTTTAATAGCAATCCAGAATTTACTGAACAAGTTATATGTGTTTATTTTTCAAATTACTAGAATTTGTTCTGCTTATGCAAAGATCTCAGAGGGAAGGTAGGAACCTATTTGCTCTCTGAATCATGATGCGTACGAGGAATTTGTTATAAAAAGACATCATTCTGCTGTTTTTTGTGAACTTATTGGGAAATACATCCAATTACAGTTTCCTTTTATTTGGAACTATAGTTTTCAGGTTGTCTAGTTTATATGTGTGATTGAAATATCAAGGGGTTACTATCCTAAAATATCTAAACTAGGTGTAATCTAATTATTGCTAACAAAGTTATTACTGATGCCTACAATTTGGCTGCTTTCACAGCTAAACAAGATTTTGTTTGTTGCAGTATTTTACTTGAATGTCTGATTTCCTTCCCTTCTTATTTCAGGACATAAATATTGTAGAAGAAGTTCTCATTGAAAGAGTTCTGGATCGATCAGTTTTAGATTATGTACATGTGAATAATCCAGGTACTGCGTGATCATCAACAATTCGACAAAGACAAATGGATTACATTGTGAATTAAAGCACTGGTTGTTTATGCTGTTAATTAACATACCAAAAAAATTGAATTTTAAATATTTCATATGTGAAACATTCTATTTCAAGTATGAAACAACTGTACTGACCGTTCTATTTAAAACTATAAATTTCAGATTCAAAATGAGATATTTCAAGAATGAAACCTTTGCGTATCAATTTCCTTGTCTGTAATTCATTTCTATAATTGCTAATTACATTTAAGTTTCTAAACTCCATTATTTTCCTTAAACAGCATATAAATATTAGCATCAAACTAATCTTAATTGGTTGTGAATGACTGAGATTGAATGCATACCAGAACCCTTCTCAATCAATTGAGTTAATTAATTATTAATTTCAGATTTGGAGAACCTATCTTTAAACATTTTCAAGAAATCTGTTTGGCTCTGATCATTCATCCTATATGGTATTACACAAACCAATCATGGAATAAGATAGATCTTAATGAAGATCAATTAATACCCAGATTTTTATACCACTACGGTGTAAAAAGAGTCCGAGGAAGTTATAAAAGCAAAACATGTATTTACAGAAAATTTTACATTTGCTTTAAACAAGTTGGCAAGCTACAAAACTTGTTATAATTCTAATTCATTCTTATCCTTTAATTTCAACATTAGGGAAAGATTTGTTTTTCAACATATACATGTAAAAAAAATCAAACAATTACCTATCAAAATACAGTTTTAAGTTTGTCGAATTAAATACTTATGCCTGATTCTTTCAGTAGGAAGTAATTTTTCAGAATACAAATTATTACCCATTTTTCCAAAAGCAAAACTTGTTATCGGGCTTTTTTACCTATAGTTCTGAAAAAAGTGACCAAAGCTCAGATCATCTTGTGACTGCATTTCTAAGAGGACAGAATCTTTATGATCATGAAAATGTTGCAATGCCAATGAGCAACTATTTACTTTTTAAAACATTGCATCATTTCTCAGTGAGAAAACTAACTTGACAAACAAAGAGTTTATCATTACATAGTCCTGGAGAATTAATTGGATATAAATGCTGTAACTTAAATTGACAGCTGTTTGACTGTCAAGTACAACATATTTTGATAAAACAAAACCATAATTGAATCAGTTAAATCATACTCAAAACTAGAACTAGTGACACTGTCTTTCCATCTTACTCTGTGCCATATTTCATACTGTTTTGCAGAATTCTGTAAAACAAATTAATTTTACATAGGATCTTTTAAAACTATTTCCAGTAATGCCATTGACTATAAATGTTTTGTACATACTGTACATTCATGCACAGTAATATGTGCTGATGGAAATTTATAGAAAAGTTGTTCTTACAATATTAGTGTATATAAAATATTCAAGACTGAATTAGTCTTGTATTTACTAATCAAGAATATGAAAGAAGGGTGATAGAAAATTACCTCAAAACTATAGACCTATTAACCTGCTGAATATAGTCAGCAAGCGGTGTGTCAGATGTTTATGTAGTCCATTAGTGGATTGGATGGACTCTAAAACTATTCTGGTATGTGTTCTGTCCCAGCTCC
>QLTV01003728.1:1758273-1771851 GCA_003457575.1 Thermophis baileyi | reverse complement strand
TGTGAAAAATGGTCATAAGTCACTTTTTTCACTGGAATTGTAACTTTGAACAGTTTGTAAACTGTTCAAAGTTACAATGGCAGTGAAAAAAGTGACTTATGACCATTTTTCACATTTAACGACCGACGGTCGTTAAGTGTGAAAAATGGTCATAAGTCACTTTTTCACCACATTTTACAAGTTGGCCACTCCCACCCGGTCACACGACCGCCAAGCCACTCTCACCCAGTCACATGGCCATCAAGCCACTCCCACCCAGTCACATGGCCGTCAAGCCACTCCCACAAAATTAAGCCACGCCCACAGAGTGGTAGTAAAAAAAATTGGAACCCACCCCTGCTGTTCACCCATATAAATACAGGTTGTACTCCAGTTGGATGAGAAGTCACCATTATAGTTCTATATAAAAAGAGGGAGGCAAAGGTGACCCAAAAAACATAGACCGATAAGCTTTATTGGAGTTGTGGGTAAAATGTATGCGAAACTCCCGTTAAGCAAAATAGAAGGCTGGCTAATGGAAATAAATCTTTATAGACAAGTTCCCTGAGGATGGGCTCCACTATGAGTCCAAAAGCCAGAAAACTAAACTTCTGATCCTGGTGACCGACCCAGATTATCCTGGGACACATGTTTGCCTTCATTCAGGGAAAAAATCTCTTAGTAGAGGAACAAGCTGGATTCGGAACAGAGCACTCCACAATAGACAATTGTTTTACTTTACACTTAGAACAAAACAATTAACAAATCACAAGAAACCGTTTACCATATTTATACAACTTAATGCAGCTTTTGATTCCATAAGTACAAATATTCTGTGGATGAAATTTGGCCAGCTTAAATATGGAACCCAAACTCTTTATTTTTGGTTAAGCTTCTCTACCAAAACAGTCATTTGAAAGTCTGCACAGGTGTAAATGCTTCTTTAACTAAGAGTATACCCACCCATAATGGTGTCAGAGAGTATCCTAGCCCCAATGACTTTTAATTTCTGTGTCAATGATTTACCTGTATGCTGCAGACACTCATATACCAAAGATCCATGATAAATTTATTAATATTCTTTTACATGCTGATGACATTATTGTAATGGCAGATTCCCAAATTCGTCTCAGAAGACTTCTACAAAAGCTAAATACCTACTGTGCTCTTAATTCATTAAACAGCAATAAAACCAAATTTAAAGTGATGGTATTTAGCAGAAAAAGTGTGAAATATAGCTGACAGATAAATGGGGAATCTGTGGAACAAGTGAATTATTTTACCTACTTAGTGATTTTTACCAGCACTTGGTCAGAGTTAAATTGTTTTTTTTTAAAGTTTGGGAGGAACTGGGCCCAATACTAAAAGATTATACAAAGTATTTAACTATATTACCCATGTACTCCTATACTTGAAAGTACTACGGGCAAAAATAGTCCCAATGACCAATGTGCAGAATTGTGGGGCCTTAATAAAGCTACCCCACTTGAAGAAGTTCAGGCCCGTTTTTAAAGATGTGTACTGGGAACGGACAAGAACACATCTGCCCCTGCACTTTGAGCGGAAACAGGTATTCATACCTTACATAGTCACTTGATAATTAAAACTTTACACATACTGGCAGAGGATCCCTTCAATGGACCCTGATAGAGTTCCCAAAATATGCTTAACAGAACAGATAAGTAAGGCCCAAGCCAAATCCTGGATCAGCCGACTTTCCAGTTATTTCACAACATATGTACACTCAAGGGCCTCCCATGTAGGGAAGTTTTTAAACAGTCTTAGATATTAGTATTCCAATCAACATGGAATTATTGGCTAAAAATAGATCTCTAGGCTGGTTGGCCAAGAATAAAATTACTTTTCAACCTAAAAAAAAGCTGTCATTGACACAAATTTTAAGGGCCTATTCTAGAGCAAGCTTTGAGTTGTTGGACTCCATGGTCAAATATGGGCATTTCCACCACTTGCCATATTATGGGAGAACCTGTGTATGAGGTACTGCAACCATTGAAAATATTTCTCATACTTTGTTTGACTGTCAATTATATGCCATTAAATATTTAAAAAAATCATCCTTACTAGAAATAGCCCACTGGAATCTGAACCACAGATTGTCATATATTTATAACTAAGACAGTGGTCCTTATATTGTCATATATTTATAACTAAGACTATGAATAAAAATTTTGCTACAAATGTTGTTTAGTGACTGCCTTGCACAGCAACTTTTTGCAGTTACACTGGTGATGAAAAAGTAACTGTGACCAGTCCTCACATCTACAACCTTCACAGATCTGTGATGCAAAGGAAACTGAAGTAAGATTATAATCAGTGTCACAGTTTTACTTAGAGATCACTTTGCTTAATGAACAAGTTGCTGGTCCTAATTTCTTTCCTTTCACCTTTCCCAGTATTAGAGCCTTATCCAGACAGCTAGGGATTTGCCTAATGTGTACAGAGTAGAATGTGAGCCTTGTGTGGGAACTATGGGGTGATTTGTTCAACAAATTTGTTTTCATTTGCTTGTTTCCTAGCTGTCCACAATATTCTTGTCATCTACAACAGTGGTTCTTAACCTTTTTGAACGAATCGCCCCCTTGAGCCAATGAGGAAGTTGTCATCGCCCCCCTCTCCCAACATAAACTCTCAATCACAACATAGGAACTAAGAATTTCAAGACAAAAACTCTGAAACTAAATTAAGATTCGAGGAAAGTATATATTCACGTACACTGTAAAAAGGATTAAAAAGACACAAAGAAAATTTTTACAGAATGAAAGCAACAAAAATCAGAGCAACAAATTTAATGCCTAAAACTGAAGAAAAATATATATCTACACAAAAAGTTTACACGAAGAGCACAACAAAAAAATTGAAAACATAAAACTGAGAAACCAAAATATAATATCGAACTGGAGATACAAGCAGGTCATTAAGTCCATCAAATACAATTACTTGCTGGAGTTGGCCAAGAGCCTGGACTGGAGTCAATCCAACTGATAGGAACGAAGTTCAAATGGCAGCCAAGGTGAATACCAACAATTGTCTCCAGCATGAGTGTGCGGTGTGATCCAACCTTATATAGTCTTAGGGCGTGGCCCCTCTGCCTGCAAGTTTACCTTCGAGGAGTCCTCCTTCTACACAGCCACTCTTGCCGGCTAGCTGCCCTGCGTGCTCTGGCATCAATCAGAGGCCCCTCCTCTTCACTGGAGTCACTGAACTCCTGCTGAGGAGGTGCAGAAGGCCCTGATTGCGCATCGTCCTCTGGCCCTGCTTCCTCTTCGGTCTCGGACTCCGGTGCCGGCGCTACAGACCGCTCTTGCCACCCTATGGACTGTTCCTGTTCGTCCGGATCCATGAGCAGCTGCACGGGACGGGGGCAAGCCACAACATGCACGCTAAAAAAGTACAATACAAAGAGACACACAAAATGTTTTACAGAGCAAACAAAAATTGGAAGGAGATGGAATGAATCCCAATTTTAGGTATTCAGTCAAATATTGGCAACACTTCCTCTTCTCGGCCATGTTGAGAGGCCTTCGAAATGAAAGGCACTACCTGCAAATTAAATTTTCGACTGCACTGGAACACTAGAAAAACACATGTGGACGTCAATAAACCTAGTTTCAACAGTTACGTTGACATTACAGCTGACATCACAGGGGACAGCCACTCAGCATGCGATGTTTCGAAAGAAGCGCTCCCCCCTCCAATAATGCCCATTTTTGCCCATGGCGCGCCACTTTTTTGGTAAAGGCAGCTGGAGGAACATTTGAAAACACAATTCAATCCACTAATAGCGAGCGATCTGATGTTTTTGTATGACAGACATACAGCGATTCACTGTACGAAAAAGTCTCAAAAGTGTCCCCAAAATTTGCTCCATCGCCCCATCGCCCCCTTTTCGTTCCTTCGCCCCCGTGTTGCCCCTTTTTGTTCTATCGCCCCCCTGAAAAACAAAATCGCCCCCTGGGGGGCGATATCGCCCAGGTTAAGAACCACTGATCTACAACAGCAAAATTCAAAAGAATCAATATTCTTCCTATCTTGCAATCCAGCTTTTATTTTCATATTGTGTCATAGGGAATACCATTACTACACTATTCTGTATTTTTTAAGCATTGGAGCATTTGAATATCTTTTCCTTCATGGTTGCTCTACTAAATGTTAGTCTGTGGTACATTTCTTGACTACCGGTACTTCTTTCTTTACTGTTGATGGTTAATCCTAAAAGGCAAAAACTATCACCAATATCTTGATTGTCAGTTCTAAGGCTGTTTATTATATCTGTTGCCATTTGTTTGATTGTCTGATGTAAAGATGTAATTTCAGGGCCCCTTTTTCTCTCTGCTTTATTACTAGAGCTTGCAGATCATTTGCATTTTCAGTTATCATGGTAGTATTAGTAGCATAGTGCAGGTAATCACTTCTTCCAGTTTTAAAACCATGCTCAACTTCCAATCCAGCTTCCCTTAATATGTATCCAACATATAAGTTGAATAAATAAGGGGCAAACATGCAGTCTTATCTCACTCCTTTGCAAACCTGGAGCTGTCCCTTTACCATGTTGTCTGTACTGTGGCTTCCTGACTTGTATGTGTTTCTCATGAGGATAATGAGATGTTGTGATACCTATTTTTCTAAGCACTTTCCACAATTTGACATAATCGACAATAAGATGCCAATCTATAATCACATATTGTACTGACTTCTTTTTGGTGTTTGGCTTTTTCAGTTACCCATATAGATCAACAATGTCTCGTGGTCCCTGGTCATTTCTAAAGCAAGCTTGAACATCTGACATATCTTTTTAGTTAAATGCATAAAAATAAGAAACATAAGTACAGGAAGGCTTTTGAGAAGATTCAGACGTATTTTCCATTTATTTGTAAACTTGCATAGAGTTGCATGGTAATTCAGCATAATTTCATATGAATATCATACAAGTCACCCCAGAGTCACTTTGAAATGAGATGGGCAGCAAATAAATTTCATAATAAAATTTAAAAATTATTATAAAAAATAATAACATCTGTCAGAAACATGAAATTCTTTAAACTCAGAAGCTGTTTCCAAAAGTGACTCTTCCTACAATTGATTTAATATTTTTCAGTTATTCCAACTTCATTTTTCTCTCCTTTTGTAAATGAAAAAAAAAATAACTGGAAAATAGGAAGGCATTACCATTTTGTATAAAATGATACAGCAATGTTAAATCACCCTTGTATTTTTACTGCAAAAATCCAGACAGAGAGAAAATACAAGGAAAATATATCTACACTAGGAGTCGAAAGCAACTTGATAGTGCGTAATTACCTTATTAAAAAAAACCCATGACTAAGGGAAAGACTTTCTAACACAACTTTCTAACACAACAGGATTCACACATTACAATAAACTTTAACATAGTTTGGTTTCAGTTTAATCTATTGTATGAGCCTAGTCTAGTTATAAGGCAGACATTCTGTTCAGAACTGCTCTGGTTTTAAAGAGTAAATAAGAGAAATAAATCTTATTCCCCTATAAAAATCAAAGCAATCAGTCACAAACTACGTATACATAGGATCATTTACATCACAAATTTCACTATGTCCAAATATATATTTATGTACATAAAGGGAAGTAAACGATGGAGTAAAAGATCTAGGATTGTAATCACTGTCCATTTTCTGAACTGTAAAGAATTTATAAGATATACTATTGAACCCAAAGTCATCACATTTCTTAATTACCTTTCATCCAATGCTTTGGTGCAACTTACTATTTATTAAAGGCAACATTTTCAATTCATGTTTTGATAACTATCCTTCCCACCCCTTTAAGCAGTTTTTCTTCTACAAAATCATGTTGCACGAGCCAGAAAGACGGCTGTGAAAATATCTACAGACCCCTCGCATCCTGGACATAAAGAGTTTCAACTTCTACCCTCAAAATGATGCTATAGGGCACTGCAAGTCAGAACAACTAGACACAAGGAGTTTCCCCCCCCCCATGCCACCACTCTGCTAAACAACTAATTCCCACAACACTGTCAAATTATCTAAGAAGGCAGTATTACCATTATTATTCTCATCTTCCCTATTACCTATCTCATCTTCTTATAACTTTGTTGCTTACCACTATTGTTGTATGTACATTGAGAGCTTAGGCACCAGAAACAAATTCCTTGTGTGTCTAATTACACTTGGCCAATAAAGAATTCGACTCCATTCTGTTGCCTGGCATACACTGATGCAAATAAGTAATTTACTCTTTGGATTTAACGGCATATCCTGTCAGCTATGTCCTGGCTATGAAGTGCTATTCAAAAAGAGATACAAACAAAAACACATAGCTTCAGTATATCTTTATTACACTAACACTGAACATTTGACTTGCTTGTAGCTCTCTCTCATTTGCCATAGCTTGGGATGGTGACTTGGTGGCTCTCTAGGCTGCAGCCGGCTTGCCTAGAGCTTAAACCACAACGCTGCTAAGCCAATTTACGGTGCAAACCGCAGTTAAGTGAAGGCGGTCGCAATGCTAGCATATAGTGCTATGACAAGCGAGGGACGACAGGGGTCGCTTTTAAAAACGCCGACCTTACCTATGATAAACCAGAGTTCTTTTGACGTTTACGCAGAGCCTCGCTGCCTAAGTAGAAATCGCCGACGTAACAATAGGAGAAAATCTCGTGTTCTCTTAATCAAGGTTAACCCAGAAAAGAAACGGAAAGGATTGACCTGGGTGGCTTGGGCTTTCCAAATCTCCCAGCCCGTAGGACCGTTCTCTTAACAACCACGTAATAAAAGTTTCAGCAGGTAAAGCAAGGTCCATCTATTAAAACTTACAGGAGGCGTGCTGGGAGGGGGAAGAGACGAAAAAGGTCGATAACCTGGCATAAAAACCCGCTTAACTTAGCATCTAAAATGTGTGTACCATTAACGGGTGGTAAAACAGTTAAAACAAAAGAGATCGAGTTAAGTGTGAACAGCGGCTGTACTTCCAACTTATCTTCAGAGCCCAGTTAAGAAATGCAGTCATACGCTCCATGGCCACCTCATGAAAACAGAAGACCAAAGTTTGAAGAAAAGTTTCCTAACTGGGCCGGGATCTGCAAGGCTCCCGGTGGGCCAAACCGGTCAAACCACCACCTCTGCGAGTTTTGCTGTAAAGAGGAGCCTTATTCGCCGAACGCTCAGGAATCATGGTTTGTACAGGGCTTATTATGCTATCCTGTATACTTTTATTAGGCCCTAAGTTTCAGTAGCTTCCCTAGGGCTTCCTCGCAAATACAGAGGCCCGCCGGGCTGCGGTCGGAGGGAGGGAGTGGGGGGGGGGGAAACGCTGCTGAGGCGAAGGCGGGAAAAGAACCAACGTTCGAAGGGCGCTTCTTGTCTGACGGCGTCCTAAGCCCGGTTCTTGTACCTCCGTCCCGAGGAAGCGGATCACGAAGCCGTTTGGCTTTGCTACTAGACCCACAGCTTAACTCCGGGCCAGTTAGCTCACACGCGAGAAGGCTGAGGAGCGAGAAAGGCAGCTTTCCCGCCGCCCCTCGTGGGGGCCGAGAGAGGCAGCGACAGCTACTCTTGTTCAATAACAATTCCCGCAAGACGGGAGGGGGGAGTTATTGCCATGGCAACCTAGCACCGCCTCTTGGGACTAGGCCGCCGCTGCGGCGGCCTAACAGCTATGGAGAGCGGTGGTGGTTTGACCGGTTTGGTCCCGGGGAGCCTTCAAGATCCCGGCCCACTCCCGAGGCCTGCGATAGACCCTCCCGTTCTCTCGACAGGTAGTGGCGGTAGCTCTTGGCGGCACCTGGAGGCTCAGGGCGGGCAGCCTTCAGGGAGGATTTGCCTGACCGAGACCTGAGAAGCGCGAGGGAGGCTTCGGGCGCGTGGCTCAGCATCCCACTCCTGAAGCTTCCGCGCGCCACACAGGCGAGATTCCTCTTCACGCTCGCGCGCCTCTTACCTTTTGGTAGCGTGACAGGAGCTTCCGTTTTGTTTTTTAATTTTTAAAATCCATTTTTCGACTTAGAAGTTTCTCAGTCAAATTCCAAAACGAGAAGGAAAGTCAACATTCATTAAAATATTTTAGCAACACAGATAAGCCGCCCTACAGAGAGAGCAAAGTTCGGAGATCACAGGGTCAAGCCCAGCCCTGTTTACTTTTAATAAAATAGAAAAAGTTTCACTTTATATTCTATGGGTTTAGGCCCAACCAATGTGAGTTACAGACTAGATTTTTGGTCTTCCAAAATCCAGGCAACTGTTTATTAAATGGCAAGAGAATATAGAAAAAGGCAAATGTTACGGACATAGCCCTAAAAAAGCCTGTGGCTGACAGAATGCAAGGCTGCAAGTACAGTGATTGAAACCTGTGCAATGGGTTTGTAAAAAAAAAAAAAATAGATTTCAAGGGGAATGGAAGCCTAGAAAAGAAATTTGAAAGAGATGGTATTTCAGGCTGTTGAAGCTATTCTTTCTCCAAATTCCAGAGCAGAGACAAAAGAAGTCCATTGTCATGGCGGATAAGCTGTGCCAAACTACCATTGCTGTGGTCATACAATCGTAGGAGAGCTATAAGTTCTCACATTGCAAAATGACTTTGAGAAATATTATGTTCCCCCAATTCATTACTCATGATCAGTTAATTGTAGTTTTATCCATTTCCTCTGTCTTTCTGTTATCCAAGGTGGTGCTATACAGAGCACTGTGTGTATTATTAAAAATAGTACTTTAATATTAGTATTACATCTAGTATTTCATCTAGTGTAGTTGTATTATTATTATGTTTGGTGCACACAGCCAGATGTTTAGACTGGATTTGGCATTTTATCCAACTCCTTTCCAAGGACCTGAGATAGGCAAATATTGTTGTTTGATGGTGCTAAAGGTATCCTTGCCTTTTGCAATTGATTGATGGCGATTTTGTCAATGACACTAGGATTCAAGTGATACTTCAGATGTTAATTATTCTTTCAGAAATACCACAGTTTGCTGTCATGAATGAGGAACCTGCCACAATTTGTTTCAATGAAGATGATTATTATTGTCCTGTCTGCCAAGATGTGTTCAAAACACCTGTCAGGATTTCCATTTGTCAACATGTGTGAGTGTCTGACTAACCCATTTTTCAGCGTTTTTCTTTTCCTCCCACTCTTCCTTTCTATTGTAAGAAGACATCTATGGCAGTAATATTGCCCTTTTTCCAGAATATGCAAGAACATTACCTAGGGCTGAAACATTTTTTAAAAAATCCAGAACTACAGAATAACTTTCGGGAACAACTCAGGCAGACAACCCTGTAATTTACTGAAATATAAGAAGGAGCAACAGATATACCACAGTCAGGCTTGAAATATAAGAAGGAGCAACAGATACAGCACAGGTTTCTGTTATAGCCAATTTCAATTTCAATTAGCCTTGTAGAGTTGATTTTCTGATCTGATCTACCTAGTGGAGCTGATGTATGTTCTGTTTCTAATTATGATGAATAGCCATTGAGTTCTTGTCCTTCCAGAATCTACTTATTCCCCTTCCACACTTTAATAACACTTTAGTGGTTATTACCACATAATTCCTCCTTAGCCTCCATTAATCTAGGTATCATCACAGTATATATAAAATGTGGATGATGATTTGCCTTAGAGCATGTCACTTTGACTCTGATTTGCCATTTGTCTGTTCATTCACTGCCACATTATATTTGATTAAGATTTTGCAGGAAGTGTTTCTTAATGGCTATGAAAGAAGGTGGACCACACTGTCCATTATGTCGAGGCATTGTAACCAGAAAAGAAAAAGCACGTCCCAACAGAGCCTTAGATGTTGAAAACAACATGAAGAAGTTGGTGGGGAGTTGTAGATGCTGTGAAAAACAGGTACAGTAAATGCAAAATAGTCAGTTTTAAAAGTGGATAATTGTTGCTGCAAACATACACATAATTAATCCAGAGGATCTTCCAAATTTGTAGAATAAGTCTGGGAAGAAAGCCCATCCAATCTATCAACATTATCCTGTTCAAAAGCAGATACACTCATTAGAATGCACCCTAAAATTGCATAAGCTATTTGATTTATCTACCCTTTGAGATTATTATTTTTAGTATTCCTCCTCTATTTTTGGTTGGCTCAAGAAGGACACATATCTAATACTCCTGATTTCTGTTTTCCTCACAACAATAACCATATTTGGTGTATTGTGCTGAGAGAAGCTGGCCCAAAGTCTCCCCGCCAGCTCTTATGCCAAAGAGAGGATTAGAACTAGTAGTCTCCCAGGTGTTAGTCTCTCCCAGATCTTAACATATCACTAAACTGGCTTTCTGAAGTATTTTTTATACCAGTATTTAAAAATCTAAATGAAATACATCTTTTACAGATTAGATTCTCTCGTATGAGACAGCATTATAAATCATGTAAGAGGTATCAAGATGAATATGGTGTTCCTTCTATAATTCCAAACTTAGACATATCTCAGGATTCAACAGGAAACAGGTGATGTGTAGTTAATTTTATATTTTTTTCCAAAGAATATCCAAACCAAATTTTAATGCTTTATAGTACAGTAATTCTGTACTATAAACATTAGTGGGTACTGTTTATAGTACAGAATTTTCGTCATGATGATGGCTGAAATACAGAGTTGTACATTTCTTAATGGTGTTTCCAATGTGATTAGGACAAGGCTAAAATAAATCTAAACATTGGAACTTTGGTTCCACTATGAAATAAAATTCTAAACATTTCCTTATGTAATTCAGTGTTTTGTTCTATTGAAGTAGTGTTTTAAAATATTTAATATTCTACTGTGTATATGGTTCATAAAACTGACTTTTTAATATAAAAGTGCTTTTTAAAAAATATTTGAGCCAAAACCAAGAAGCTCTATGTCAATGTATTGTTCAATATCTGAGTATAACTGCATCAGTATTTGTTTTTTTAAAATGCATTTCTTCAGTTTCTTAAAGGTTTGAATGGAGATAAGAGCTACTGTCAGCTGTCTCAGTCAGCCAGATCATGAAATAAACAGAGCAAGGTTTTCAGGAATACCATGTTTCCCCGAAAATATAACCTACCCTGAAAGTCCTAGCCCGGTTTTCACGCCTGCACCTAATGTAAGCCCTATCCCCAAAATAAGCCTTAGTTAAGCCCCGCCTACCATCTGGTTGTATGAGGTGGGGCGAGGCGCAGGCGTAAACAAGCTAGGATGGGGGTAGGAGGTGGAGCTGCCCCACATGTCCCGCACCCGCTTAACTTAGGACCGCTGCAGCCAGGCCTCCCACGCCCCGACACCTGTCGCGCCGGTGCCCAACTTCTGCAGCCGCTCACGGCCGGATGCCACGTGGCTCGTCACACTGGTGCCGCTGCTCGTGCTACGGCACAACGCACCCTGCAGCCTCCTGCCGTGAGCAATGGCACCAGCGCAACAAACCTCGTAGCATCCTGCCATGAGCGGCAGCACCGGCATGACGAGCCACACGGTGTCTGGTCACGAGCAGCTGCAGAAGTTGGAAAGCAGTGTAATAGGTGGGAGGCGTGGCTACGGTAGTCCTAAATTAAGCTGGTAAGACATCCCCCGAAAATAAAACCTAGTGCTTATTTTGGGGCTGAAAAGAAAATAAGACTGGTCTTATTTTCGGGAAACACGGTATCACTTTACTGTTGTAAGATATAATAACAATCCTGAAAGCCTGCCTGTGGTGGAACCACTGGCTGAAGGAGAGGAAGCCTCATGGTGGGTGGGCGGGACATTGCAGCTTACAGTTCATTCCTGGGAGGAAACATTTGAGGTCAAACACTTAGGTTTGCCTTGCCATTTCCCAATGGAAGGGAAGCATTTTGGCGAGATTCTTGTAAACTGGTTATCAACACTAAATAAAACTATTTGACCTTTCTTGGAGCTGTTCTGGTTGCTTGGGCCTAACGCTGCCAGAATCATATGCCAAACAGAATCAAGTTGGGAGTGTTTTGAGTTTCTTTCTCACATGTTCTTTGTCATTTACTGTCTTAATAATGCATGCATTCTACATTGAGGTTATCTCCATTTTCTTCTATAGCAACTGACTTTTACAGTATTTATTACTTAATTTTGTGCTGAAATGCAGATATAGGTTTATATTTTTTACTTGACATGGTGAGAGTTGTATTAAATCTGAACAAGCAGATGTTTCAACCTGTTATCAAAGTTATCTGTGTCAAGTTTCCACTTATAAATTTAAATTATGTAATAATTTAAATATAAATGTATATAAATAAAGGAGATAGTCTCCTTTATTACAATTAAAATTTGTGATTTAGAATTTAAAGATTAACCCCTGGTTTGTTTGGATTGGGGGTTTTAGGGGGGTATATTGACTAGGCACAGACCATGTTTTCATAACTTAGTCACTTTAGTTGATTAATGAGAATGCACATGCTGCTGTCTTTTGCTCAATCTGCAGTTCTTTAGCTTTTTTCTCTCCCTTTCCTCTAAATTTAAAAATATCTTTATTTCTGAACTAATCTTCAGGAGAAACTTAAGAGATAAAACAACTATTCCTTATTTTGAATATATCACTAATTTTATTGATAAAATTGTTGAATGCAGTGTTTAATTCATATTTATATGTTCCCCATAGACCAGGGGTGTCAAACTCAATTTCACTGAGGGCCGCATCAGGATTGTGGTTGACTTCGGGGGGCCAGGGAGGGTGTGGCCATGGTGGGCGTGGCCAGCTCCCACTGTTGCTGTGCTCGCTCTCCTTGGCCAGGTTGCTGATGGTGTGTGCGGGAGGGCAAAGTGTGTGGGTCAGAGGGAGGCCCACTCCATCTCCTTATGAGGAGACCTTGTAACCAAAGCATCCTCAGTGATAGGATGGGAGACCACCAGGAGAGGTCAGGTGGGGACAAGAGGTTGGCAAAAGGCAGCAGGGCTGCTGGTGGCCAAGTGCTAAGGCAGGATTGACCTCAGACCCTCACTCTCTCTCTCCTTCCTTCCTTCCTTCCTTCCTTCCTTCTTTCCTTCCCTCCTTCCTTCCTTCCTTCCTTCCTTCCTTCCTTCCCTCCCTCCCTCCCTCCCTCCCTCCCTCCTTTTTCCTTCCCTCTTCATTCTTTCTTTCTTCTTCCTTCCCTTCTTTCCTTCTTTTTCCTTCCTTGCTCTCTTCCCCTCTTTCCTTATCCTGTTTTCCCCACTGGAAATAGCTGTTTGCAACACACAAGGAGGGGATACTTTCCTAAGAGCTCACAATTCAAGAATACCAACGTATACATGAGATATCTCAGGGTGGGGAAGGCCGTGGGGGCCTAGTGAACAGGCCGTCAAGCAGGGGTGAAATGTGAAAAATTTCCCTACCGGTTCTGTGGGCGTGGCTTGAGGTCTGGTGGGCGTGGCTTCAGGTGGGTGTGGCTTGGTGGTCATGTGACTGGATGGGTGTGGCTTGGTCATGTGACCAGGTGGGCGTGGTTTAAATCTGTTAAACACATTTAACAGATTTAACAGAGTTGGAAGAAGGGACCTTGCGAGGTCATCTAGTCCAACCCCCTGCCTAAGCAGCATTGCAAATGCACACAAAATTGCCCCTGCCACAAGCATGAGCCTCACAGAACAAGAAAAACCTGGGGGGAAAAAATTATA
>QLTV01003728.1:1685191-1739293 GCA_003457575.1 Thermophis baileyi | reverse complement strand
TTTTATTATTTTTTTATTTTTTTGTTTTTTAATCGCCTCTCTCATTTCCACTAATGTAATCTTTCTATCTAATAGTTCTCTATCTTCCTCTGTTATAGTTGACAGATTTCTATGTTGTAAATATCTTTTGATCATTAATATTTTCNTGACCTATTTCTATTTTGTAAATACCTTTTGATCTCTTCTACATTAATATTTTCCTTGTTATACAATGCTTGGAAAAAGTTTTGCACTATCTTCTTCTTCCCTTCTTTTTCACGACAAATGTTTCCCTGTTCGTCCTGTAATTCCTGTATTAATCTTTTTGTTTTTTCCTTTCTTAATTGGTGGGCCAGCCATCTCCCTGGTTTATTTGCTGTTTCAAAATAATTTTGTTTTGCCCTGACTATGTTTCTTATCATTTCTTCTTGATGGATTAAATTAATTTTATGTTTTATTACTTCTTGCTCTTGTAAAATTTTATTATTCTGTGGTTCATCCTGTAGGCTCCTCTCTAACTTGGTTAATTCATGTTTTCTTGCTAGCAAGGTAAAGAGGGTTTATCAGCATCTTTTTTAGGATTTTTTTTTCAATTTTTCAATCCTATAGCCCTATAATTTCCTTATGACCTTTTGTCCAGCTATTAACCAGGACTAAATCTGTGCAGCTTGGTAATAGGTTTTATTAAGAAACTATTTCATACATAACCTGACTTACCAAGGGATTTGCTTAGAATACACCCCAATCCAGCCAGCTTTATTTATATATATTCGAACTGAACAAGCGGCCTGAAACAAACCATTGAGCTGTAGCCAGGAATAACCAAGTTATTTGATTGACAGTTAATTTACTATAATTGCTGCAGCAGGTACCTAAGTTGAGGGAAACAGATGAATTTTGGAAACTAATACCGTTCTTTACATCTGTTTCACTCTTGTTATATTCTAGCTCTTTGTCCCAATTATGTCCTAAGAAGTCTGTTTCAATTTAGTTGAGCTGGCGGAAAACAGCAGCAAATCTTTCCTCTGCAGACACATTGCCTGAACTGGAGTCATCTTCTGTCAAGCTTTCACCTCAGGCTTTACTTGTCATTGGAGACTAAACATTGCAAAGCACAGATGGGCATTCTAAGGCATGGAAATGGTGGCGCTATGGCAGAGCTCTTATTTTTTCTTTTTTTCCCCGGGGGGGGGGGGAAGGCCAAGATAAAAGAGAGGGGCATTACCCTCTTAACAAATGTCAGTAATATCTGGGTGGTCTTACTTTGATCCCATGTATCCATGGAAACCCAGAATTCCACTTGCTACATACTTGGAGAGCATAACATCAGTCCCCAAATTCTGGCAATTCAAAAGAGTGGTACACTTTTCTTTCTCTGTGAGAGAACTAGGATATCAGCCTTAGCAGTGAGATGGGAATTATCATCCAGAATATCTAAAGGGCAACAGATTCCCCATGCTGGTTCCATGATGTCCTTTGAATAATCCACTGAAGGGATGAGTCATTTCTAAATCATCATGAATAACTGATAAGATTTTATTGTAAAAGCCAAACATGCAAGAAAATGATGACTTTTTCTTTCCTAATCAATGTAAAAATCATCTGGTGGTTATAATACAATCTTGCCACTAGAGGGCACCAAGCTCTTTGAAAGGCAATCCCTTTAAAATCTATGAAAATATTTTTTTAAAAGATTTGATGAGACTGCACACATGTCACTTTAACATAGAGGTGCATCACCTGTGAGCTTGGGGCTGTATGAGATTCCTTGAGTTCAACTCCAAAAGCTTTTACCAAATTAAAAACAGCAATGTCTTTAAATATATCACTGGAAAGTAATGTTACCTATATTCCACTTAAACTGGAAATGAAATGCAGGGTGGGTGTTGCCCCCTCCACTACTTTTTGCAATGCAGCCTCTGGCACACCACTTAAAGCCTCTGGCACACCATCCTTGATTTGAAAAAGTTATACATCAATGTACTCCCATGCGAGTTGCTTATTTATTTATTTGAAAGAAACATATTGCAGTCAAAAGTCTATCTTGTAGTACTCATAAATATGTCCAGATGGTTATAAATTGAAAAGGTATTTTAAAGGTTACTCAGAGTTATTGACAGGTGGGCTGCCTAAAGCACGACATGTTTATGGCTTGGCTAAATAAATATATGGCCAGCATTGCAAGAAATATATATTGCTGATGCAACATAGCTAGTTTGCTTTCTCTGTCGCTTCTGTAGTAAATGATTTATAAAGTACAATAGGTAAATTCGTTTACTGCTCGTCCTTACTTACCCAACTGCATTTGGGACCAGTAGATCTGTCACTGAGCAATGAAATCAAAAAGTGAAACATCTTGTGATTGTGCCTGACTTATGACCTCAGTTCTGGCAGTGGTTAAGCAAATTGTCATAGTAATTAAGTGCAGGTCACCTGATCACAACTTGCAACTTCCTGCCACTTTTCCCATTGTCTTTGCTTCTCAGAAGCCAGCTGTTAAGTTGTAAATGGCAATCACATGACTGCAGGATGTTGCAAGTATCCTAAGTGCACATCAGCAACTAAGCACCCAAATTGTGATCAGATGACTGTGAGGATGGTGTGATAACCACAAGTTCAAGGACCAGTCATAAATCTCATTTTTCAGCACTTTCATAACCTTGAACAGTTGCTGAACAAGCAGTCAATAAGAGAGTCTTCATGATGCATGTTTAAATTCTTGTTTCTTCTTTATTAACACTTTTTTGATTATTATTAATACATTTTAGCATCATACTAGATCCTTCAGGCAAAACACTTTCTGTAATAGAATTAACAAACACAGCAACTTTGCAAGAATGATTTTCCATCCAACCTGATGATGTTTGCTCACACAATACTCAACTTACCCAGAATTTAGCTTACCTGTCTATTTTTATTTATTAATTTATTAATTATCTTTGTGCAGCTGCCCATCTCACCAAAATCAACTCTGGTCAGCATACAACAATTGGATAAAAAACACAAATATAAACATGACATATATATAAAATGTAAAAAATCTACATTTTGACTAGCATATATTATCGATAGATTACTATCTATCTACTGTTACCTCTACTGATATTCTGTCTTTATTTTTGTACTTGTGCTTCAGTTAAAATGTTAAAATACAGCTGCAATGACGACGATAGCTATACCATTCCATTATAGAGCAATTCTTTTATGTATGAATCGTGAGATCATAGAATTGTGAAGTTGGCAGGGATCATCGGGATCATCCAGTCAAATCCTTTGCAATGTGCAGAAAACCAATTAAACCTCCATAGGTATACTGCTCTATAGATGTACATAGGCGTGTAAATCCTACCATTGGAGTCTCCCCCTATATTTATTTCCTCACCTTTCCTTATATTTTTCCTTATGAATTAGCTGCAGGGCATGGAGGTCTGTGACAATTCACCATAGTTCCTGAACATCCTTCCTATGGCACCATTTTATATACATAAATACTGATACCATGGCTTTTCTCAGGCTTCTCTTCCCTGAAGGAAGCATCCAAAGTTTTTTCAGCTGATCTTCACAGCAGCGGTGAAATCTACTTACCTTCCCTACCGGTTCGGAAGCACGCGCTTTGAGCATACGCTTTGCTCAGGCGCAGAGGGTTAAAAACAAGAAAATGGCGACGTCCGGCCGGGTGGGCGGAGCCTCGCACTGCCGCCACTACCGGTTCTCCAAACCACCGGAGGCCGCCGCTACCGGTACGCCCGGACCGGGCCGAAACGGTAGGATTTCACCCCTGCTTCACCAGGCTTGTCTTCAATACTTTTATAATTTTTGGTGGCCTCCTCTGAACCTATTGTAAACCTGTCAATACCCATCTGGAAAAGTGGTGCCCAGAATCATACATAGTACTCTAGGTGTGGTCTTACCAATACAGAGTAAAGGGAAATAAGCTGTTAATATATCATTTCCCCCCTCCCCCAATGCAGCCCAGAAATGTGCCAATCTAGCAGCTGTCTCACACTCCTGTCTCATGTTCAGCTTGTTCTCAATAATCACTCTCAAGTCCTTAGCTTATGCAATGTTTCCAAGGCATGAATCTCCATCTTGTATGTGTATCCTTACATTTCTCTTTTTAAAAGGTATCTTGTTCTTCTCGGTCCAGTCTCCCAATCAATCAAGTTTAAATTGCAATCTTGTTCTGATTTTTTAGTTGTTGGTCAAATATACCTTTAGGAGCAATACTCAACTAATCAATACTTATGATCAAAAGTTTTGAAGAAACTAGAAAAAACAGTATTTTATAGTGATTTCTGTAGTTTGCTTGATGGATTACAAAGAAATAAGCAGTAGCTTTAGACATCATTCACATTTCTGAATAGACTGCCTCGTGTTGCACCTCAAAACAATGCTTTCTCTTACAAAGTTCTCCAACATTTTGTTACTGATCTGGACATTAGTTAGTCTGAGCAATGAAATGGCCAATTTTTCTGAGTCACTTGGCAAATGTTGAGAATGCAAAATGCAAAAAAAATGCAATAAAAAGGTCCCTTCGATGAATCTTCATCTTCCAGGAATCTCTCTCAATTAAGAGCCCCATGCTATTCTTTCTCAGAATAGAGGAAGTATTCTGGCATGTATTCTGGCATGTCATAACTTTCTTAGAAATCAAGTCACTCATGTTTTTGGAGACAGTGTATTCACTGTGCTAATTGTCTGTTGTGCAGGAAGGAATATGCCCAAACCTGTCATTCAGCTTTACATGTGAATATGAAGCAGCTTTTATTTAGAGAAAAGTAATTGGCAATATAGGCAATGACTGACCTTTAAAAAAATCCATTGCTGCAGTTTTTGCATTTAATTCAATCTCAGTTGACTGAAATTAAAAGCAGGATTTTTGCTATGTACAGTTGCATTACACTGATTGCATGGATCAGAGGTGCTTGTACATTCATCCTGGCCAGGGGTGAAATCCAGCAGGTTCTAACAGGTTCTGGAGAACCGATAGCAGAAATTTTGAGTAGTTCGGAGAACCAGTAGCGGAAATTTTGAGTAGTTCGGAGCAGAGGTGGGTTCCTCCCGGTTCGGACCGGTTCTATAGAACCAGTAGTAACTTGGCGGCCTGGGTCGCTAGAACCGGCAGTGACCCAGGCCTGCCACGCCCCCGAACCAGTTCTTTCGGCGGCGCTTATGGCGCCACCAAATGTGAAGCTTTTTTAAAGCACTGCACATGCGCAAAGTGCGCCCGTGCCTGTGTAGCGCGTCACTGAGCAAACCAGCAGCAAAGAAAAGCAGAATTCACCCCTGGTTCAGAGAACCGGCAAATACCACCTCTGGCTGGCCCCAGAGTAGGGAGGGAATGGGGAGTTTTCAGTATCCTTCCCCTGGGGTGGGGAGGGAATGGAGATTTTGCAGTATCCTTCCCCTGCCATGCCCACCAAGCCACACCACGCCCACCAAGCCATGCCCACAGAACCGGTAGTAAAAATATTTGGATTTCACCACTGATCCTGGCTTTTACAAATCTTTTTCATGATTTTACTTGGTTCTTTTCTTGTATAAAACTTGAAGAAGTTGATGGGGAAAGATGGATTGCCCTATTAAATTTTCTGCCAAATTATCTGCTTCCCATACATTTATTGTTAACTGCACTGAGCATTAGTTTTAGTGAAAAAGGAGAAGATAAAAGTGCTGAAATTCTGATGGTGTGTATAATAAGATTGATATAAAAGCTGCTATCAGGATATTCCTGGGTTACCTCTTTTAATGAAAGTTTCTTCATGCCTAAGGCCAACATCAAGCTACAATCTTATCTGAGGCATCAGGACTTCTCTCAATATCTTACACATAAATGCTATGCAAGGGTGGAAATTCTCCCACACAATTGTTTTATTCCAGACTGATGATCCCTAAAATTGCCTTCCAGAAGCAACTTAAAATGGAGCTCTTCCTGAGGGGATTTGAGAAGTGACATCCAATTTTTGGGGTGGGGGGATGCTTGGGTTTTCATATGTTTTTAGTTTTTAAAATATATTTAATTGTACTGTGACTAAATGTTAGTCTGTTATATCTGTCATACATGAACAATGAAATCCACATGTGAGGCGTTCAATTAACTATTCTATTGCTCAAAGCTTTACATAGGAATCTTCTTAGATTGGTGGTTTGCACTTGGGGTGTATTAGATAAGATTCAACAGATTCAAAGGGGGGTAGGATTTCACCCTCTTGGGTCTACATAGAGATTCCAGACTTAATTCCTTGCTTGACCCCCTGGCTTGGTCTGTCTCTCTCTGATGGTATCTTCCTGTAAAACTGCTGAGATCACTGAGGGATTGCAGCAAGTATAAATGTAATTAATTAATTAAAAAGATTAACTGCTCCACTGTTGAGCGTCTATACCGTAGTAATTTCATATCTATAGTGTTTGAAATTGAATTTTGCACCTATTGTTTACAATACAGCACACAGGAAAATTATGAGCTAGCAGATCTGGCAACCTATTGATGTTTTTCACTATAACCCTTTGGAACTACTTTTTCAGATTTTTTTTCAGAAGTTCTGCCTAAGTATAACCAGAACAAGCAGAAGTTACGTATGGTGTTCAGGACTACCTCAAGAGACAGTATTGTATGGTGAGTAGATTTAAAGAAATGATATCAGCATAACAAAGAAGAATTGAGTTGCATCAGAACTATTCCAAAATTCTCTGAAGTTCTAATCCAGAATTCTCTTCTCACAGTGGCCAAACAAATATCCAGGGGAAACCTACAAGCAGAACATAAACACAGAATCACAATCCTGCTAATATTCTCTAATAATTGATACAAACAGCCATATTAATTCTGAGATCAGTGCATTGTCAGTTTATCTAGTACCTATATCTCTAATTAACGCTCTTTAGTTCTGTGGTTATCCCTTTATCTTGTGGTAGCAAATACCACAGGTTAATGATGCACCATTTTAATAAGCACTTTAAAATACTTTCTTTAGGTAATTTACCTTTCTTCTTCATCTTCTACCATTCACTTCAGCACCTTTTCAGCTTCAATAACACCTATCATGTTAGTTTGTAACATGATTCCATACTATATATTGGAACAAAAATTTACACTCATTCCAGACTTTCATCTAGCTCAGAGGTGGGCAACTGTGACAACTTTACAACCTGTGGACTTCAACTCCCAGAATACAACTCCCTTGGCTGGCTCAGGAATTCTAGGAGTTGAAGTCCATAGGTCATAAAGTTGCCATAGTTGCCATAGTTTGATCTAGCTTATAACAAGATGAATCATAAATATTGCAGTTTTTCAAAATGGCAATTGCTTGCAGTTGAACTAAAGCTCATATTCATTTGTCTGCATTAGTTTGTTTTTGTTTTCTGATGGAGCCATCTCCCTGAAATTAAGGTTGGGCATGATTGCTTTTCTTCTGAATCTTGATTAGTATCATTCTACCCACAGATTTTTTTAAAAAATCTGAGAAAACTCTGTAAAAACAAGCTGAAATAATTCGTAGATTCAAGCATTAAGGACAACATACTCTGGATTCATTAGTCTACCAGCAAGTATAACTGATTTTTGCCTTGCCAAGGTACACCTATGATGACCAGAGGGAGGTTTACTTAGAAAGCACGTTGTGGATTTCCTAGCCAGAAAAGACAAACAAACAAACCCTTTAATAAGAATTTTTAAATTAAAAACACATGCTTTTTTTCCCCTTCCCCCTTTATTTTTTCTCAGTGTAGCTAATCTTTTAAACTATAAATTTGGGAATAGGATTATCATAGTATTACTAAGTATTACTTACTGTAACTCTCTGTAATACCATTTAGGGAGTTCATTTTCTCTGAAGAGCATGCTAAGTACATATTCAGAATCTAATGTCTAATAGAAAACACTGTATGTTATTGAAATGAGTTGTAAATGTAATTGTAAATATAATAGCAATTTCCCCCAGATTCACCTGTGAACTGTTGTAAGTATACCACATTCCTTTGGAAATTAAAAATGAATTCCATATCATATTTGAAAGCATAAAATGAGCCAGCATATCCAACGGTGGCCTTTCCATTGATGACATCAATCTGTCTGAAACTCAGTGCCCCACCCTGTATGGCATATCATTGACCTCCTTATTTTAGCTTCTGCAAACAAGTCTTTATATAGTCCTCTTCCTTTACTCTCCTAAAGGATATGCATTTCAGATTGTCTCGTATGTGAATGGTATCACTGATCCATCTAATGTGATAATATATTCCAACTTGATAATGGGCACAAACGATCATCATCTTCAGTGGCCTTGTCTCTAGCAACAAGTTACATTGCTTATCCCCAATCAACAGAGGCGCATTTGTCAGCAAATGTCAAATCGAAAGAGCCTAACAACAAATGTTAGGTAGATCAATAGATTTCCTTTGTCTAGCTATGTATTGTATTCAGTTGTCTTAAGGTTCAATATTCATATATGTATACAGACAAACTAAATGAAAAATACCTTGTAATGCTTGAATTAATTTTTTATACATACAGTCTAATTTCATACCCTCCTAGTAATTCATATTTTGTTTTCAGCTTTATTTTTTCCCAAGAAGTGAGGTTCTCTAGTTGTTTGGAGACTATGAAGGCACAGTGTATGCCAACTCTTAATTAAAATCCATTCCACACTGATTACAGGTCCTTTAGCCAGATATTTTGTGGGAAGCGAAGTTTCATAAGCAGATATAGTAGTCAGCCATATGCAGGTGGCATTAGGACCAGAGTTTCATGGGCCTTGGTCAATCAGTTTGCTGAAGTGAAATCCAAAGAAATTTGTAGCGAATATTTCAATAGCTTTTCTCAAAAATGTGCTTAAGTGGACCTACCTTAAACTTAATTACTAATATTTCCTTATCAGATTTTCCTTTCTCTTAATTTTTAGGCAAGATTTGAAGAAAAAAAACCCCCAAATAGGCTAGATTCAAATATAATGATAAACTAACTATAAATAAAGCAATCCAGCCTCCCATCATCAAGCAGAACAACTTAAAAAAAATAAATTAACTCTTTGCATACTCAATTGTGCAAATATTTCTATTAATCAAGAACTGAAGGGTTTTTTTGACTGTTTAGTTGAATCTAATGGAGATACCGTACTTTAGATAGAAAATAACTTATATTAAATATTGCTATAAAACAATATTAAAAAATAATATTGCCTTCAGTTCAATTGAAATTTGCTTAAATTGCTGCTAAGTTATGCAGATTGGTGATTCAAAAGTGGAAAAATGTGAACACAAAGAATTTACCCAAGAAGTTGTGGACAGAGCAGTTATTCAATATCTTCTTATATTTGCCATCAAGTTGTTTGTGACCATTATAACTAGCATTTGTATTAGGAAGAAATATTGTAAAAAGCTAAAGGTAATACAGTATAACCAGAATTAAAGAATGTTAAGTATTTCACTTCCAAACAAATAAGGATTCCAAAGGTTTTTAAGTAGCAGTCTCATCTTTGATAAATGTGGTTATAGAATGAATCCATCTATCATATTTTCCACCACCAGCCTGACCCCAAACTTAAAGGACAGCTTTTTCCATTTATACTACAACTATCCATGCTACGGTAGTTGATGGTTATGCACTTTCCATTAAAGAAGCACCAATGGCAGAACTTTCCCCATCTTGTGGGAACCAATGTATCTGGAAAGCATGTTTCTCAACCTTGACAACTTTAAGATATGTTGATTTCAACTCCCAGAATTCCCTAGCAGCAATGGCTGGTTGGGGAATTCTGGAAGTTGAAGTCCGTGTATCTTAAAGTCGCCAAGGCTGAGAAACACTGGATTAGAGACTGCTGTTTTAACAAACTCTTGCTGACAAATAATCTCATCTTAAAAGTTGCCTCTGAAGTCTCTACATTGGTCCACAAACAGCATTTATTTGGGGTCATTAGTCATTAATCTTAATAAACAAAAAATCACAATATACTGTGTGTGTGTGTGTGTGTGTGTGTGTCCGTGTGTGTCCGTGTATACACACCAATATCAGATCCTCAATTATCTGCATATCTTTTTATGTATTAATTTTTCTAAGAGAATATTTAAATATCAAAAGATAAAAAACGCTCTACTTACTGGATTTTTTAAAGTATTGAAAAAAATGTTTTTTTCCATATTCATATTAGCCTACTGAAAATATTATCTTTATATTTCTCATTTTCTAGGACCATAATCCACAACTCATCTCAAACAAAATTAGGTAGGAGACAACATCTTTTCCTATAGAAGTATAACGGAGACTATTTAAATAAATCCCATACCTCCATAAGCAAATGCAAGATGCAGTTCTTAGGGCCCAGGAGTTAATCTTTGAAGGTAGAAAATCTAACTTTGTAAACTTCTCTGCAGATATGCAGGTCTTTCTAGAAAATGTACTTTAAATAAGCTGTTATTCAGCTTGTACGTATTCATGTCTGTGTTCAACTTAACTGTGTTGTATGATCAATTGAAACAGTTTTTAGTATCTTAAACTTGTACCTGTCTGGTGGGATTCCTAAGTTGCCCTTTTTCATTTAATAACAAACATGCTTTTGAAGCTTCTGAAAGTTTGGGAATAAAAAACCAGTATTACCAGACATATTCCTGGGATAGCTATTTGTAACAACATAATAAACAATATTTTTTTTTCTCAACACCTTACATTTTACAGCGTCAAATTTTGTCAGTGGAGAAAATTATTTCTTATACTTATCCAAACATGTGTGAGCATAATGAGATATAAGATAATTATTAATATCCTTTGAGTGGTGTGGTGGCCTAATGGTGGAGCTCTTGCCTCACAATCAGGAGGCTGTGAGTTTGATCCCAGGTAGCAGCAGATATTTCTGTCTCTGGGTGCAAAGAGAAAATATCTTCTGTGAGCTCCGCATAGGCTTCAGGAAGAGCATCCGGCCAGTAAATGCTCAGCTCCATTCAGTCACCTCAATTCCACCCCAATGTAAGGGATTACAGGGTTGTTAAAAGAAAAAAAAAGTCTCTTCTAGGGAAGTAGCTAGTTTTCAGTTTCCCGTTTTATGCAAACCAGAGGTGGGTTCCTCCCGGCTCGCACCAGTTCTATAGAACCGGTAGTAAACCAGTGGTGACATCATGGAGCCGGTTCTGTCGGTGCCGGTCCGTGGACGCCGCCATCTTTTTTTTTGGATTATTATTATTATTATTATTTTGCTTCTGCGCATGCGCAGAAGCCGAGTTTTCAGCACTCCGCATGCGCCGCCATCTTGTTTTCGGCTGCTTTTTTTTTTGCTATTTTTTGCTTGTTTTGTTCTGCGCATGCGCAGAAGCCAAGTTTTCAGCACTGCGCATACACGGTGCGCAATACGCGCACAGCCACACGGTGTGGGAGGAAGCGAACCGGCGGCGAAGTAAGTTAGAACCCACCCTTGATGCAAACCACTACACAATTATAAAAAATGTATAAGTTGGGAATCCGTAATGTGTGCCACAGAACATCTCAAAAGTTGTGCTTCTCTTGCCCCCCCCCCCAACTTTAATATGAATTATTGGGGGCATATTTCATTCAAGGATATACTTGAAATTTCCTGTGGCTGTCTGCCAATGGTTTGGTTTTGTTTAAAAAGGACAGATACACATTAATCTCTTTTACTGAACATCTGCACTGCTAGTAGAATGAGCCATCAGCATGTTTAAAGTAAATCTGAAAGCAATTGATCCCCTTCTAAACTTTGTTAAACACAATGTTCTCATTATAGAGGAATGTCATCATTCTTCCTTCCATTGCTAGAAGCACACTTTCTCATAATATTGTGTTAAAATCTGTCTTTCAATCACCCAGAACCTTTCTTCCCTTATATAAGAGGCTTTTGCCATATTCATAAAGACTTTCATTTTTTTTACCATTAAATATTCTTCCTGCCTACCCATCCAAATCTGAAAAAAAAACCCTTCTTTCCCATCTTCCTTTGAGATTTAAGGGAAGATTGGAAGCCAGAAATGATGCAGCCTGAAGAGAAGATTGTCTACAAGATAGGACAGTCTCTCTCACACACCCTTCCACAATCTTCTAACTAATAAAAAAATAAGTAATCCATAACATATCCATGAGAATTTTACTGAATTTTTCTTATTCCTTTGGGGGCACAAAAGAAAAAAATAATTGAATAAGGAAGCTGAGAAACATGCCACAGAAAAATTCCGTACAACCCTTTTGAAAAGACTAATAAGCAATTTGGGCAAAAATTGCCTCCCGGTTCAAAACAGCTGTTTTTCCTGGCACATAATCTTCCACAGTTAGAGATTTGGCGCTATGCATTCTGTGTGATACATGGAATAAATGTGGAAAGGCTATCACTGCTTTACAAGAGATTCTATGAGAATGATGTACTCTAAATTGGAGACTAGAGGCTATTGTACTCAACAGAGTCTTCACTGGCAAAGATGCTCTACTGGTTATGGTTTTTATAGGTAAGAACGTGCAAAATGTGCACAGATTATTCCATGCAAAGAACAGTTGAGTTAGGGTGGTCCATGTCCAAACTAAAATGTATGTTTTGATATGGACCAAAATGGGTCTCCTTTGGATACAGACTGAAATGCAGTGGTTCCAAGCAGTATGTTAAGAAAGAGTAGAGCTGAATATCCGTATATTGATGACAATGTGGTCTATGACATCCCCCGGTGGTTTCATGTACATATTGAACAGCATGAAGGACAAGATGGAACTCTGGTGGGTCCCTATTGAACAATGTATATCATAGATCAGTGTTGACGAAACTTTTCGGCACAGAGTGCCGAAACGGGAGTGTGTGTGTGCGTGCGTGCCAGAAACCGGAAGAGCAGCTGCCCAGCGTGCGCTCTTCCAGTTTCCGGCACACGCATGCGCACCGGTCAGCTGGTCTTCGCATGCGCATGCGCGCCACAAACCAGAAGACCAGGTGGCCGGTGCGCATGCGCGCGTGAAGACCAGCTGGCTGGCACTCCAGAACCCGGAAGAGCAACAGCCAATGGCTCACGTGCCCGGAGAGATGGCTCTGCGTGCCACTTCCAGCACGCGTACGATAGGTTCGCCATCACGGTCATAGATTCATGTTGAACAGAGGTCCTCCAGCACCTACATATGCTGTAATAGGAAAGACTGGAATCAGATAAAATGGGTGATCCGGAAAGATGTCACGGTCAGTGGTCGGAAAGCTGCTAGGAAATATAGAACAAGTCTTTCCATCCAGTACCTGCTGTACATCATTCATCAAAATAACAAAAGCAGCTTTTAGCTGTATTCTGGCTGAAACCAATATTGAAATAGATCTGGAACATTCACTGTCAGTCACACTCAGCTGGAAATGTGAAGCCACCACCTTGACCTCTTTTCTCAGATAATTGTACAGGTCATCATGGTTAAGGGAGAATTCTTCAATAAAAGTTCTATGTCTTCCTCCTTTGACAGGGAAGAACACACCCTTCCCACAAGGAGGTGTTATCTTCCTTAATTATGCTTAAATCTTGACTAATTTAACCAGATGGGCAAGGATTGAATTAGCAGATTGTGGTCCTCGTCCTTCTATGCAACCTGTCCAGATCCTCAATATAAATAGCAAGAATCCGTAGTAACAGTATGTCCTGACCCAACTCTGGCATCCAATTCAACTTTGCCCACAAAGAGCAATGCAAAATGTTCACAGCATTTCATCCACTATTTTGTCTTCCTCTTTGCACAGCAAAATATAGAACACAGAATGGAAGAACTTGTTCACTGCAAGTAGAAGAGGTAGAGAAATCAATCCTTTTGGCTGCCTTCACTGTTTTGGAAAAAAAAAAGTTCAAATGGGCTTTCAGGGAGGCTTTACTTTGTATACTATTCAGCATCCCAAGAGTTCTTTTACTTTGTGAGAGAGCAGGCTGCCCAGAAAATTGCCAGCACCTGTATTGCTTTCTTCCCTTCCCTTTAAGCCTTCCCCCTCCCAGCGGCATCACAACAACATTGATTATAAAAGCTTTGCTGTGAAATAACTGAGGATGTGTGGGGAGAGGAGAGAAAGAAGGGAGAAGGAGGGATGTAAGTTATCACAAACTGTAAGAAAGGGACGTTTTTCTCTAGCAGTACTCACTAGGAGCAGTAGTAGGAGCAGCTTTGGGGGAAGAGTGGAGAAGAATGAGTAGAAATAGTATATGAGGATGTGAGTGCTGGTGTGTTTTGCCTAGGGACATGTGGCATTGTTGGCTCTTTTGTGTCTTGAGTCCACCAAATTGGATATAGTTGAAAAGAACCTGCGACAAAGAGGTGGCATCAGTGGCTATCCAAAACAGGTGGCATTGGTTTGAACTCAAGAAATTTATTAAATACTTTGTATGAAAAGAAAACAAACCTTAGCTATAAAAGAGTTTGGCCCTCACAGAGCTCAGACTTTGCAGGTAATAGCCAACATCCTGGCTGCAGAAACCAGATGTCTTTTAGAGCCTATACCAAACAAGGATGGAAAAGGTAAATGGAGCAGCTTCTCCCTTAGACATAGGGACTACTACTTTGGTAGTGATGAGTATCCAGCCTGTGCCCATAGTTAAGCCAAAGAAGATGATAGACCAGCCAGAAAAGGGGCTAGGCTCAATTATTTGAGCCATTATCATTGCAGAAGTGTTGAAGCAACAGCCAGAGGAAAGGCTTTGATTCATTACAAAAGAGGAAGAAGAACAGCTTTGGAGGACTATCAACAGAAAGGATAGGCTAGAATGAGAAAAGAGTGAAAGAGAGAAGAGTTTAGGAGACTGATAGACTTGCTTAAAGAGATCCAGTCACCAGAAGGAGCACATTCACTTCAAGTATTTTCAGAATGAGTAGAGAGGAGAGGTGGTCCCAAAGATATAAAAATTCCCAAGTTATTACAGGAAGATATAGAAGCCTACTTTACTAATGTTGCTACTTCTTGTAATTGGTCTGAGAGTGAATGGATGGCCAGATTAGTCCCATGTTTAATAGGAAAGGCGTTAAGAGCTTATAACAATCTTCCAGTAAGGGAAGTAATGTATTATTACCATGTTAAAGAGGTAATTCTAGGCAAGTATGGTGTAACTCATATCTATAGGCAGAAGTTTAGGAGCTATACATATGACAAGCATGAAGGGATTACTGAATTGTGGGCAAGATTGGAAGACAGGTAGGAAAAGGTTGAGGCCAGATGAAAGGAACAAAGAAAAAGTAGTATAGAAAATAATTTTAGAACAGTTTTTACATGTACTCCCTACTAAAGTGAGATTTTGAGTGCAAAAATACCACCCAGAAACAGGTCAAAAAGAATTGGCTGAAGATTACTAGCAGCATAAAGATAAGAGGATGTTTGGAAGGAGAATACAGAAGGAGAAAGGAGAATAAGAAAGCCTGTTCCAGAAAGTAGGAACCATAAAAAGCTGGAAACGGAGAAAAGTGTGAAGAAACCTTTAGCTCCTGCTCAAATGAAAGGAAAGTATTGCGAAGCTGGAGAGATCCATAGTTGTTACAACTGCTGGAAAAGTGGACATTTCTCAAAAGATTATAAAGGCCAGAGAAAAAGGGGGAATGTGCGGTTATGCAAGCACTTCTGGGAAGAAAAACTATGATCTCAGCAAAACAATGTGATTATTGTAAGGGACCTAGTAGTTACTGGGAGTAGAAGGATGTTAGTATGTCCTTATTTCATTAAAAAGGCAGCCTCTATGGGAAAAGAGCCCCTTACCAGTTTGGGCAGATTGATTAAAGCCAAAGTACAGGCACAGGGAAATGAACGCTGCTTTACAGGAGGGAATGCTCCCATCTGGAGGCAGTAATCCATTCCTCCTTAAGAAGTCATCACTGGACTCTTCAGTAATAGTGGTAGGAGTAATTCGTAACTTACTATATGTAACCTAGTGATTGGAATAATTTTCCACTTACTGAAGGTTGGACCCAGATAAAAGATTCAAGGAGGAAGCTGGGAGGGACAGGTACTCCAAGAACCCAGTCTAAGGCAAAATTGAGGATAAAGCAGAAGCAGGAAGGGAAGGATCCTGAGATCCTAGCCATCCCAATTGGGATGTCCTAGGAAGGAGAAAGCCTTATAAAAGGCTGACAAACCCAGGGCATGGTGAACCCCTAGGGATAGAGACTTCTAAAGAGTATGGGAGAGAGAAAAGGGAAGGAGATGTATGTGTAGAAGTAAGCAGCAGAAAGCAGCAAGAAAGGGAAGTTTTCTCTAGTACTCACAAGGAAAATATAATTTTATTTTACTTACCTATATAGCAAATCATTTTATTTTACTCCAATTTTATTTTAAATTATTTTTGTAGGATTTTATTAATAATTTGTCTTTGGAACTCAGTATTTTGATATGGCCTATGGGCTAATCAATAAATTAAACGAACTACTCCCTCAAATGAATAAACACTGCATAAACATCATGAAAATAGTATCTTTAATAAACAAATATACTTACAATACAACACTGACGTCTTTATATACGTTATAGCATTAATTCTTTGCTCCGGGTTTAAATAAATGTTTCTCATCCTAACATTTTAATGGAATTATACAGACCAGCACAAATTTCACAAATGTAACAATGAATATTCTTACTGAGTCATTTTTTTTATTTTGTTCTGAAACATTTCTTACATGAAACTGAATAGTAATATGGAATCTAGAAGCTCTTTTGATACAGTGCAAATAAAATGTTATACCCAGCCCAATGAATTTCTTTATTCACAAATTAAACCCATTGCTAATTAAGACAAAAACTTCTGTCCTAGATATTAGCAAGGCTTTTATATCCCACTTTGTTTTCAGCTTCATTTTATCAATGAGAGATGCCATGGATGCTTCTAGTGTCATCTTTCTAAAGGTAAATTACAATCTAGACTACTAATTTCTAAATCTTCATTTAAAAAAATAAGTTTTGGAAATGATGTGAAAATTGCAATTGCTCCAAATATAACATAACTTCGAGTAGGGATATATGCATGAGGCATCCTAAACCCCATTCATTCATCTTACTTTAGGAAGTAGCTACAATGTGGTCACAGTTTCTGAATACTGTTGCCAGTGCTTTATTCCAGCGTGAAGTTAGATTCATGTTGCTTAGCCTATTCTTTGACTTTAGGTGCTGCTGTTCCTCGTTTTTAATAATTACATATCCTCTAAATTCCCAGAGGCTGTGAACGAGCAACTGTAAAATTATGAATTTGCTCATTTCAAACTTCTAATAAATCTTTGGGATGATTTAGATAAGACCCAAGATTTTTATGGTCCGGAATGGGTGATGCTAAGCTATCTTTTAATCAAACTAATCAAAGACCTATTCAGTCTTCAAACAGGTAGCATGCTTCCCATGCAGGGGTGGGTTCCACTTATCTCCCCACCGGTTCGCATCGTGACGTTTTGCGCACGCGCGTTCCCTCGCGCAATTTTGCTTCCGCACATGCTTAGTAGCTGCAATCAGCCCGAAACACAGCTGAGGAGCTGATCAGCTGTGCTTCTGGCAAAGGAATAAAGGTCAGTATAAACCCGGGGGCGGGTGGGAGGGCCCTTTTTCAAGCAGCAGAAGAGGAAAAACCTTCCAAACAGTAAAAACTTCGCAAAAAAATTCACAAAAAAAGATGGCGGCGCCCACGGACCGACACCGGCCAATCAAACTTCAGTGACATCACCAGCGGGTCGCTACCGGTTCGGGCGATCCGGTCTGAACCGGGAGGAACCCATCCCTGATCCCATGGGAATGGAATCCATGCCCTTTCAGGAATGACTCAATGCATCACTATTCGCCATTGTGCCTTAAACAAATTGTTTGAAATACTACACGGGGGAATGGGGAGAAAGTGACAGTAAGGTTTTTATAATACTGCAGTTCTGAGGAGTGAGACCTGTCACACAGGAATCTATAAGATCATACATTGTTATTTTATTTCAGGATAACTTTAGCCATTGAATTGATTCACCCTTTCTAATTCTACTGAATCACTTGCATTATGACATTATGTAAAAAGTATACTGTACAGCGGGCATTCTTTAAGGCATTCTTTTTTACCAGGGGACCTCCAGATATTGTAACACCTCAGATTTCAAAATTTCTAGACATTGTGACCAATTTCAAAACACATGGAATATGATACATTCTCCAAATTGGAGAAAGCTATTAGATTGAGTTTTTTTCTTCTTTTTATCGCTAGCAGTGTGACATTTTCTCTGTATTACAGTATATGCATACTTAGAAGAATATCTCCCACGTTCGCTGTGATTATTTTTTCAAAGACCATAATATTTTATAACTCAAGTTTATTTCCTGGAAAACATTATTAAGATTGTACATCCGGCTTTGCACAAATGGATTTCATCTCATGAAACAAATCTATCTTTCATAGGGACTGATTTAGATCTGAGCTGCAAGAAGTTAGATAAGGACTAAGTGGCAGTATAAGAACCAGTTTAACAGTAGTTAAGGCACCAGGTTACTGGGAACCCACAAATTCTAGCCCTTCCTTAGCCAGCTGGGTGACTTTGGGCTACTCACGCTCTCCCAGTCCTAGAAAGAAGGCAATGGCAGACTATCCAGAGTCCCTTGGGAGTTGGGCGGCATACAAATTTAATAAATAATAATAATAATAATAATTTCTGAAAATCTTCCCAAGAAAACTGCAGGGAATTGTCCAGTTAGTTGCCAGGGGTCAACACTGACTTGAAGCCTCCGACCGCCAAAATATGACAGCAACATGTTGGAGATTTCTGAATCTCTTTGCTGTTATACAGCAGTCATGTGGATTCCTGAGTTCTGCATCTTAGTTTTCTCTTTGATGCATCCCTAAAATCTGTCTTGGAAGATAGAATGCATTTCTAGAATAGATTGAAGGGCCGCTGCTTGGATGGACAACCCTGAGGGGTTTCGTTAAACTGCAACACAATGCATTGTAATATAGGCGTTTGATTATCAATGACAATGCAGACACATAGCTGGCATTAGTTCCCCTGGTTCCATTTTCCTTTAAGGAAATCCACTTGAAGTCCTGTGGCATAATACTGCATACTCGGGTCTAAGGGACTATTATAAAGTGTTCCCTCTGCTGAATCCTCTGCAGTAGGATTCAATAGCAAGAAGTATATTCAAAGCTCTGCCTAAAGCAAACTCTTCATGTTGTGCTTTCAGCTAATCGCTTTCATCAGTCATTCCTCCAATAAGCACAGGAAAGAAGATGTTGGATGGTGTCTAAATATATCCAGAATGATTCACTCTATGAGGAAATCAACAAGAATATTTTTCCTTCTCCAAAGTATTTGCATAGCAGCACAAGAAAGTTATGGTAAGTGCATGGTCTCACATTGTTCCAGACATCAAACTTCTGGACATACTATCCAGTTAGAAGTTACTAGAGTCTTTGTATAAATGGACAGGGTTTCAAGAATTAGCACCATTCCATGCATAGAATCCCCATGCATATGAATACTATAATTAATCTTCCAACTGACTAGTATTATTAAATATATCAGGGAAGTGGACAGTTAAAATTAAAACCTCAAATTCAGCCTCTGGAGGGGACGATAAAGGAGCAAGGAAGAGCAATGTACCAGGGTAGGAATTGATAAAATGAAGATCCTGCTATTTCAAACTGGGTTACATAGTTTCTCCCTTAAAATTTTTCTCCTTTCCTCGTTCAGGGCTCTGAGCTAGTTCCAATGTTGGTGGTCAGGAATGTTAGGATTATGCTAGATGATATGCTTTCTCTTCTGCCATTTATAGCAGCAACTGTGAAAGCATGTCACCTTCACTTATTGTACATTTAGCGGTTCCTGTCCCTGGATATTGCACAGTTATTAGGTTAGTTCCTGGTGGTCTCTCCCTACTGCAACAGTCTATATATCTTCATTCCCTCCTGCCCCTAACCTTGATCTAGAAATTTGCAGTACTCATTGTTCTGGATTTCCTTCATTTTCACCATGTTTCTTCTCATCACAGGCCTTTACAGGTCCTACTACCACCAGAGCCCAATCTGAGTTTATGGTACCAGTGCAGGGGTGTAAAACTCAAGGCCTGCGGGCCAGATCTGGCCCGTGGGGCTGCCCTGGAAACAGCGAAGGACCAGCCCGCAGTGCCTCACCACTGAAAATGGAGCTCAGGTGGGCCGTGTGCGGTCCTCAACAGCTCCATTTTTGCTGGCAGAGGGTTGCAGGAGGCCGTCGCAACAGAGAACGGAACTCGGGAGCCTGTTTTCGCTGGCAGAGCAGTCGGGCCACCACAGGCACCCCCGACATGAGTGACAAGCTGGCCATGCCCACCCCGGCCCCCCAAAGTCAAGCACAACCCTGATGCGGCCCTCAATGAAACGAAGTTTGACACCCCTGTACTAGTGTTAAGACCCCTGGTTAGTCATTTCCTACTACCCGTCCTAGAAGCTCTTGTCTTGGCATAATCCTATTATGTAACACAATCAATAGGATAACAGCTTCAAACCATTCGTTTCTTGCATGTACATAGCACTTTTGGGGCTAAAGCATGACTTCTGATAGACATTGTATCATAAAAATGTCTAGGATTGTCTGCATTTGGCCAAATTATTCAGACCTTTCTGAAAATCTATCAAATGGCATTGCTGGACTGCTCTTTCCAGAAAGTTCTGTGCAAATGGGCTCCAACATCCATTAAATTTAAAGGCATTCACTTTCAAATCACTTTCTTTATACAGTTTGCTAAATTAGGACTGTTTGAGTTTGCCAAGTTTGGTGTGTGTGTTTTTGTGTGTGTGAGAATATATATCAGAGGTCACAATTTTCTTCTAATGGCCAAAACATAGCTTCTTTTTCCCATATATGGCATGCAGTCTTCCATCAGGTTTCCAACAAGCCTTATAGTTTCCTGATACAAGGATAACAGGTGAAAAACAAATGCAAATATCACATTCAGAAATATTGCAACAAGGCCATAAAGAGATGGGAGAGGGTACAGTTCTTTTTGCTTAAAGTACATACATGGAATCATTTATTCTTGCTGTTTAATATTTACGGTAAATGTGCAAAGGAACGAGTGGTGGTACATTAGACCCATTTTTCTCTTATAGAGATATTAGTGTTTTTGCTGAACATGATAGGTATGAACAGAAAGTAGATTGAGATATACTGGTAGATCTTTGGTTAAACTGCCATTGATTGGTAAGGGTTTCTGGTTTCCAATTGCTTAATAACTTCCTCTGCCCTCTACTATAACAGGTTCCTGAGAAAGAATACTTGGAGAGGGGGGTGGAATGTGGACTAAACATGTGCTCAGAAGCACAATATTATAATATATTTAATATAAGTCCTCTAGCAATGCTGGATCTCAGGATTTCTCTAAAACAAATCCCAAAAGCTTGAGGTTTGTCCATTTTAAAGTCTGTTACAGTCAAAACTGACTACAGGGTAAACAGATTAACGCCCACTGCCACTTAAACAAATGCATGTCAGATATACAAGAAATTTATAATATACATACATCATTTAATAAAACATTTATTATTCTCCTAAGCAAAAAAAAATTGCTTTAAGAAAATTATTCTGTTTCATTTTGATTAGATAGGTTTAGTTTTTGGAATGTGGATTCTTTTAATTTAGATTAATAGGTCAGGTTTTTTTCTTCCTTAACTGTATGCATTTTTAATAATATTAAGGAAAAAAGAAGAATATGAATCATCAGGAAGAAATCATTAAATCACTCTACCAGTTTCTCACTTCTTTAACTGAAGTTACAACTGAAGTTTAAATTCACTCTAACATCCACTCTAATTTTAAATGCACTTTATACATAAACAATGGAGATAATGATCTTTATCAATTATTCCAAATTAAACTAGGGCATCAATATTTGCTCAGAATACATGTAAACATTTCAATAGTTTGCAAAATGGTTGCAAAAACTTTTAAATGCAATTATTTGCTGCTCTTGGTTGACACCGAGTTATTACTTTTCAAATTATTAAAATAGTCATTTAATCTCATGCCTCTACTAGACATCAAAAACCTTTACCTCTTTTTTTCTTTTTTTTAATGGTATGCTATGTAAAAAAAAACAAAAACCACCCTGCTGGGTACAAGAATCTATCTGCCCAGACTGTGGTGGGGGTTGGGTTGTTTTGTTTTTGTTTTTGGTTGTTTTTTGTTTTTTTTGCATTGAAATATGGATCCATTATTTATTACAACCAGGGAATTTTATAAAAATGAATCTACAGCAAGAACAAGGTGCAAAGGTAGAATATTTGACACTTTCTGTTAAACAAATAAAAACAGAAGGCAACAGCTATTATTATTAGAATAAAAATAAGAACACAAGAAGAAAAAAAGATTACAGGGAAATGCAATAATAATAATAATAATAATACACTGATTTGTGCACCAGTTTTGCTAACCCATAGTAATAAATATGTCTCACAACACTACATGAGAACAAATTAATTCCCTTTAATGTCCACTATTTAGCAGCTCTTGAATGTTCAGGGATGCAAAAGGCACACCTTTATCCTTCTATTATGTACAAAAGTGTTTGCTTAACGCCCAAAATAATCTGCATAGTAATAACTGTTTTTCTCCTACTATTTACAGAAGGAAGGGAGGGAGGGAGGGAGGGAGGATTTAGTGCAATAAAAAATTAAAAATGGTAGATTGTGAGTTAGTTTCAGGGCTTCTAGCATACTTCTACATTTTGTTGAACTAGTCAGCACTACATTTTAGGTCTCCAGCCATTAATAAATTGCAATATTTTTTTAACTTGTAGTTTGCTGAGTTTAAAGTCCTCAGAAAGGATCTCTTCATTGAGCTGGACAAGCAAGTTGCCATCAATTTTTTCAGTAACAAAAAGTGTTATGACATCCTCCGACAAGCCTATAAATCGTAGAGACTTAGATACTTCCTCAATGGAAAGCCCAGACAGATCTACAGGTGGCTGCCATGGTGAACCGTCACCACAAGATCTCGGTGCTAGCTGAAGATGAAGGGGTGATGAGAAAGAATAAGAAACCGAGAAGAGGTCTTGCATGCTTTTTTTACCCAGATACTGGTCTTCAGAAAGGTCTGGAGAGCTCCTGGGAGGATCTTCCTCAGCACCATCTATTCTGAGAGACCCGGGACACAAGTCAAGCCCTGGCTTCTCCTCCACCATCTTTGGTGCACGAGGGGGTAAGGCAGGGCAAGAAAGTGACTGCAGCGTGCCACTTATTGCCAAACTTTTTTCATCGGTATATTCAAGTGAGTAACTTGCTGACTTTGGGCAACTGGGCATGGTGCATTCTGCCTCAATTGTAGCTGGTGGTACATCTCCTGCAGAGACTTCATTTCTGTCAAAATCAAATGTAAAAGGTGCTGGACAGCTTCTCTTTGGTGTGTTGGGAGTCTTCTGCCTTGGATAGCTATAACTTCTGCTTGGATCCAACAGAAACTCACTCCTAGAAAGGCCTTCAGCAGCTCCAGAAAAATGATTTGGCCATGAGAGTCTAGAGAACAAAGCATCAGCAGAAGGGCTTCCCAAAGGCAATTTGTTGTCAAGCTCTTGCAGGTCACTTTTCACCATACCACATGGATAACAAGTAACAGGAATAATCTCGGAAGAGTTTTCAGCATCTTCTTCTGTGGTGCTGCTTTGAGATAATTAAAAAGAAGAGACAGAATTAGTATATAGCTTTTGTAGTTAGTAGTAGTCACTTTAGAATTCTGTTATTTTATATATAAAATAGCACCGGACTAATGGAAAACAGTATCTATACAGTGCTTCCATTATATAGACATTTTTTCAGACAGAACAAATTTAACAACTTTTCCCAGCGAAGTCGTCAATTTTCCTGGCAAATATTTTCCTTTTATTAGTATTAGGTTGCATATGATGGGCAAATATTTATGTCAAATATCCAATCCATTTTATAGAAAGAAAGTGTAATTGTCATCCATACTCAAGTCCACTAGATTGCATAGTTTTTTGCAATCTACTAACTACACCCTCTGGGGTTATAATGACATCTATTTCTCTGTAAGTGAAAGTCTATACTTGAATAGATAGCTTTCATTACAGTTCCACATGCCAATAAAGCTGTTAAGGTCCATGGCACTACATATTATGATTATGGTTCTTTGCACAGTCAGCCAGATGTTCATACTAGATTTGGCATTTTTGTCTGCCTATCGAGTCCGTCCCAAGGCAATAATAATAATAATAATAATAATAATAATAATAATAATAATAATAATAATAATAATAATAATAATAATAATAATAAAAATAAATAAATAAATAAATAAATTTGCCACCTATCTCGCCATGGGGCTACTTTAGGTGGCTCACAAAAATAAAAAACAATGAAGAAATAAAAAGTAAATTTAAACAAAGCAAAAGCAAAATAATAGAACAATAAAATAAACAAGGAAAAAGATTAGAAATTAGCCTCTCTTTAGAGGGGGAAATAGGGCAATCAATTACATTTTTTGAACTTCAGGAAAAACCAGAATCTAATTATTTTATAAGGAGTATATTTCAAAATCTCCAACCTTTAACACAGTAGATATAAGGATCTAAAGTAGCCTTTCCCATCACAAAAGTGCTGCCCTACAACCTCCTTCATTCCCATTCAGCATCCAGAAAGACAATCTAGACTGAACAATATAGGTAGTCCATGGTTAAAACTATTTTGTTCAATAACTGTTCAAAATTACAATGATGCTATACAAGAGACTTACAACCAATCCTTGAAGTTGCAACCAATCACAACATCCCTGTAACCAACCACATGCTCATGATTTGGGCTATTGGCAACCAACTTGTAATTATGACAGTTATAGCATCCTGTAGTCATATGATCACCATTAGCAACTTTCACTGCTGGCTTCTGATAAGCAAAGTCAATATGAAAGCCAGCTGGAGGTCATAAATGGCAATCACATAACATTACACTTAGCAATCACTTGGGACTCACTTAACAGATGCAGGTACAACTGTTGGAACTGCCATTATAAGTCAGCAGAGTCACATGATGTCATGCTTTACAACTGCATTGCTTACAGAGTTCTGGAACTAGCTACCGTTATTAACCAAGGACTACCAGTATGTGGCTTGTAGTCCAAAATGTTTGGAAGATTTTAGTTTGGGGATGACTGATGAGGGCAGACTACAGCAAAAAAGATCATAAAAATCAGGTTGATCGTATGTCTGACTCTGACCCGTTTTAGGGTTGTTATGACATATGACCATAATGATGAGAGAGTCCATTACAGTTCTATGTCAAGGATTACTTGTACGTAGCTCTGGTGGAAAAAGGATTTTGATTTACACTGTCAAACTATGCAACTCAGTCTTGCTTGTTCTGAGTAGAGGTAGCTCTCCAAGATCTTAATCAGAAGTCTTTTCTCAGTGCTGCTGCCTGTGATTCTTATTAGTGTCAATACCAAGAATGGAGTTCACAAAATATATGGTTTCCATCACTATGCTCTTGCGTTTTTCTTGATATTTATAACCATAAAATACCCACTAATATGTGAACTAATCAGTACAAATATCAAATTTGTCCTTTATTTAATACGATCTTTCTTTAATGAATCAAAACAAGTTGAACAGGTTTCACCCTACGAATCTTGTTTGTTCTGTTACACAAGCACCGGTGTCTGGCTCCTCATTGCTTAGGTGTCATCATTACAAAAAAATTCATCTTTGATATTTTGATTGTTGATCTTGCTGCCTTATTACAAATCATCCAAAGATCTAGAAATAGATTCCAATCTATCTTCTGGCTGCTACAAGTAAAAATTGGCAATAATACTCCATCATTATTTTTATCTTTAGGATAAAATGAGAAATACAATCTATTGATAATATAAGATGCCAGAATATATAATTGCTACAATTGTTTTATCTATTTATATTTATCATATAAATTTTGCATGACTCTGTTAACAAATAGATTTGGGAAGATATGAACAAAGAACTGGATTCAGTGGTCTAATGGCCCCTTCCAACTCTCTGATTCTTTATTCAGTTATTGCAACCATCCATTTTCTATCAATTATTTATTACCCCAATTTTCTTCTACTTGTGAATGTGTAGGGGGAGAACTCTGTTTACTTCTCTTCACAGCAATAATCATATGAACTAGCTTAGGCTGAGAGATAATGAGCTCCAATGTCAAGTGGGATTTACACCTGTGCTTTCTCAGCCCAGCACTTGAACCATATACCACTAGTATAAAAATAAGACTGACTTTGAAAAGAAAGCACTCAGTACTTACATATTGTGCAGTCCTGATGAATAGTATGAAAGTGTTGGACTAGGAGAACGAGTTTGCTGCCGCGCAGGTTTGCTCATCCGTGGAGGAATAGAAGGGCTAGTAGATATTGGCTTTGAATTGCGTGGTGGGACAGGAGGAGCATTCAGGAGTCTACATTCCTCTCTGACCTGAAATTATGCACAATTGTGATGTAGCACATCATGCAAGTAATTAATTATCCTGAAAACTAATAATATTATTAATAGGGATGAAACAAGGATAAAGAAATAATTATTTATCTAAGGACCCTTAGAGTTTCTAAAGCAAAAGTGGAATATGAGAACTTGCAGCTCATCTTAAGACAACACATTTATTTATTTATAAAATTTATTTGCAGCCCATTTCATATCCACATGACTCTGGGCGGTTTACAATATACAAACATCAAAAAACATTAAAATCATCCATTGTAAAAAACACACAGCAGATAAAAACATCAATAGATAAAATTATGGACACATGGGAGGTCAACCACCTCCACTATGTAGCTCCCCCATTGGGTCCCCAAGCCATCTGGCAGAGCCAGGTCTTCAGGCTCTTATGAAACGTCACCTAGGGCAGCGGTCACCAACTGGTGGTCCGTAAGAAAATTTTGGTGGCCCGCAGAAAAATTATTTGCATTTTTTATATTGTACTAAATACTATTTATCTTTTTTAAAAATGCATATTAGTGGTCCTCGGGATTTAAAATTATGAATTTAGTTGTCCCTGAGGTCCGAAAGGTTGGTGACCCCTGACCTAGGGGGTAAAGGTCATACCAGATCAGTAACCTTTGCAGAAATTGAGAAACTAGGTGAATAACACTGATAAATTAGGGGAAACTGATCTGAATCCCAGGTTATGGAACAAAGAAGAAAAGAAAATCCTTCAAGGCCAACTCTCCCATCAGGCAGAGAGGAAATGGCAGTATCAGCAGCAGCCCTCAGCTGTTGATTCTGACCTTCAAGAGCCAGTTTTTCTTTTGGAGGACACAATTGAGTGTTCCTGTACTGCACTTCTTTAATTAGCATGCTCTTTGAATCTAGGATGCCAGGTGTTAATAAATTAATTGTCCACCCAGATTTCGATGGACTGTAATTTGCATCCTCAACAAATCCAAGTTACCCAAATGATGATGTTTACTGAAAATGTAAAAGATTTTGTCTTTCTATTCTTTTTTTTTTTTTAAGCAGATCTAGAATTGTCTTTTAAAAAATGAGGACTTTACATTTTACTTATGTATCACCAGCAGAGGGCAGATGGTAGCTGCTGAAAGACGACTGGTTAAAAATGCTAGTACAAATGCTATTATCACTAGCATGTTGCTCAAATGAATGAACTATTTACAACTCTTGAGGGAGAGATTTGAACAAAATACAACCTGCTCTCCCCTCTTTAAAATAAATTGTGAAATTTTACCTTCGAAGACATTTCAAGGTTTTCTCTCATAAGAAAAGGAAGTAATTCAGAAAGTATTTAAAAGCATACAGTAATTGATTTAGGTCCTTCAGATGGAAAAATGAAATATCTAGATACATTTCAGACGGATTTCAGGCCTGATTCTAGAACAGAAACTTCCTGGCTGATGAAACAGTCTTGCTCAGATAAAATCCAGTTTAGACAACTCTTCCCTGCTGTGCATAGGGCTATCTTTAAAACAGTTCTGAAGCTGCAATTGACGCACAGAATAATGGTTAGATTATTAATTAAAACTGGGCAGTTTGACATATTACACTGAGGTTTTGACACCTGCTTTGCCTCCAATCCTGTTTCTAGGAGCCAATTTAAAATCCCAGTGTTATTGTTTAAGTCCTAAATATACTAAAACCTAGTATTATAAATATGCCTTCAGTCCTGTGGATCTACCTAAAACATATTCTTTTTCAGAAATCATATTCTGAGGGCCACTGGACAATTATATGCAGAAGCAATTTGTGCTGAGACGTATTTCTACTTCGCTGCACAAATCACCACAAAGTAGGCTTGAATAGCAGCTCTTACCCATGTTTGGTTGAGTTCATTTGTCTTCTGCCAGCGTCTCTTGATCCGCTTCATCTCTCTCAGTTCCTCCATAAACCATGGGGAATGACAAGATTGACGGGTTAAGAGAGGCCAACTGGGCGCAATCCTATCCAGATTACTTCACCCCCTTATGAAAAATGAGTGTTCCATATATATTGGTAGGAACTTTACCCATCTTGGGAATAAGCAAAACTCTAGGAACTTACCGCTTCTGATTTAGGAGGCACAGGTGGTGGAGGTAGGGAAACATCTGAGGATTTTGCTGTTGCTACTAAAGATCCAGGTGCTGGCAGAGAAGCTGTACCACCCTTGGACCGGAAAGAACTCCTGTAGTTGTCACATTTGTTCTTTTCGCTCTGTGAGCGAGTAAGAGGCTGATCATTCACTTTCCCGCCCCCTTTGTCCAACCATAGTTCTTCATATGGAAGTTCCAGTTTAGGAGGTAAACAGACTGTTTCTTCACTAATTTCAGGAAAAAGGTAGTTACAGCTCCCATCCCTAGAATCTTGCAAAGCATCATGAGAAGATAAAGCCCACTCATTACATAAGTCTCTGCAATCATGAAGGTTCACCTCACTATTTCCATGGAGGTTGTTTCCATAGACACATACAGAGAGACGGTGGAAAGACTGGGTCAACTCATCCCGAGCATAACTGAGAGAGTTTGGCACATGGTTGTGGCTGGTGGGTCGACTTTTTTGTGGGCTTTTGCAGTCTTCATTCCAGTCAGCTTTTACATCTCTCACAGCACGAGAATATTCATCAATATCGAACTGCTCTTGGCAGAGGCTGAACCAGTGCTTTACAAAGGCTTCATGCCACGCTTCTCCTTTCACAAGACTTTCTGGAAGGGTAAACTTTGGAAGAGCTAAATGCAAAGGAAAGTGCATTGGAATAATTTTATTACTATGTAGTGCGCAGCAAACCACAACTGTCTTGGTTTGAATATTAACAAACTTGTAACGGTGTCCTTCACGGACAAAATGCAAGTCATAAGGATTCCGGGGGGGAGGGCTTGGCACATTCACATTCACCGGGAGCCGTGTCTTTTCCACGATGTTTCGAATGGTATGCTCCCCTTCTTGCATTTGCAGCTCTAAGGGACTACGTGTGCTAAATCTCCCTTTGCACTGGAAAGGCAGGCTAATACTCTCATTGGTCCGATGGTTCATGCAAATCAAGCAAGGCATTTTGCCTTTGCCCAATTTGCTAATGGAATTGAGTTTTCCAATTTTCTTGAAGATGGTATTGAGCCGTGACTTTTCCTTTGAAGATTTTGCATATAGGATTTCTGCTTGTCCCATTAATGTGAGCTCATCTCCTGTGCAAAGGGTAATATTATAAACTTCTGTGTCTTCATTGCATTCACCTGAAGCCACCTAGAAAATACAACATTCAAAATTAAAATAGCATATCAAGCTCTAAACTTAGGGGATGAACCCAATAAATATGAATATCAGAATTGTCCAACTTCCTCTGCCTGGTATTCTATAACACCCATACATTCAGTGCATGAATAATATCAAAGTGAGAAAGACTGCTCTAAAAAGGCCACATGACCTTCTTTTGTTAAAGAATCTGTTTATCAAGAGTAACATAATATTAAGAATTTATCAGACAAAAATAAGTAATCTCTCTATGCCACAAAACTTAAGAACATCAAATGTTTAAATTATATAGGAACCTACAACCTTATACAATTAGGCTTGCTCATGAGCACTGAGGTGTTATTATAGATACTTTGCCATTCTATTATAGTTTAATGCTATATTTGACTACCTGTAATTTGTAGCCGTATAGTTATTCCTTCCCCCCCCCTTTCACTCTCTCTTCTGTATTCAAAAATAAAAGAAAGCATGAATGTGAATATGTAGAAATTTGAATTTTCAGTTATCAATAGCCTTGCTAGTGAATTTAGATTGCAGAAATTGTGGACTATAGCATCTGGCGAGCAACATATATCTAACTCTTGACATAAATAAATTCATTCTCTCTCTCTCTCTCTCTCTCTCTCTCTCTCTCTCTCTCTCTCTCTCTATATATCTCTCTTGATATATACATATTCCCTCTCTCTCTCTCTCTCTCTCTCTCTCTCTCTCTCTCTCTCTCTCTCCCCCCCCCTCCCTTGAAATTAAATACTAATATATTCTACAAATCCCACCGATGACTATAGATTTCTATAGAGACTATTTTTGTTTCCCAGCTTAGAAAACAGAGCACAGCTAGAGTGATAAAAATGTTGGCCAAACAATTTGCTGTGTGGCTGATCATCCAGAGATAATTGCTTCTTATTTCATGAAAATAGCCAGCTGGCAAACTCTGTGAAGTATGAATCTTACGTGATCAAAAGTAAATAATCCCTAGTACTCAAATTACATTGCCTAATCTATATCATCACAGTTGATATTTGCAACTAAGAATAAAAATTAAGATTTTTCTTTCTGATCAATGTTAATTAAAAAAAGTTAGCAAATGCTAAAATTTAATCTGGGAAGTAAGGACATGCCATAATTCTGCAGATACATGTACCAGCTTTTAAAAACAGACAGATATTTTACCACATATACATTTCTGTAACTGAGTTATGTATAACCTAAGATTCCAATCTAAAGATCAGCCTGAGAAAGAACAACCTCTTCTAGTCACACTGGAAATTGCACAAAGGGAATGCAAAAGTGGAACAAATCTAACAGGCATGTCCGGGCACCTTCAATATTCACATATACACCATATGTAATGGCAATTCCTTCGACAGAATCTAAGAAAGTCTACAGCCTTTTGATTATGACTTTAGGACACTGAAAGCAACATCATATATCCCTTGTCTTTTGAAAAATAATTTCTGAATCTTAACATTCACTGGACCTAAATTTATTTGTGTGTGTGTGTGTGTGTGTGTGTGTGTAGTGTATGGCATGAAAGACATGGATTGCAGTAATAAAGTTGTATAGAAAGAACACAATAGTGTGATACACATAAGTGGAGATGTATGGTCAATTTTGTAAGGTATAAGAAATTCAAGAAGTTATATATTAAATTACAAATTGCATTTTAAAATGCATTGGTTCATAAAGATAAAAGTGTTCTATATATTAATATCTAGGCCATTTTTCCAATTAAGCTTGGTATTTGGTAATTGCAAAAGGTCTACTTGTCCTCCTATATAAACTCTCAGATGGCAGCTAGTCACAATATGATCCGGTGTCTGCCAGGGAGCACCACAGTCACATTCAGGGGAAGATACTCTGCCCCATTTAAATGGAGGGTCTTGACAGATACCATGTAAGGTGTGAATCCTATTCAAAATTTTCCAGTACCGGCGGGTAGAATTAAAACTGACCTATATAATGACCTAATAGACAAAATAAGGAAACATATAATGGAATCCTATTCATAAACTTATTCGAAAGAAGACCGATTGGGATTTTACTACAGATAAATGGTTTAACATTGCTACCTTAATTTATTATTTACTTTTTTTTGTATAAAAATATGAAATCACAAAAAGTAATCAGTAATATGTTTAGCAAAGGATCCACCGTAATGTGAACATTGGAAAGGAAATAATGTTTCAAACTGAACTCTTTGTTATGCACAGCTTATCAAGCTAATAGCACAGTTGCAGAATTTCCTGAGAGGAAGTTATTCCAGTGGTGTGATATCTCAATACAGCTAATCCAGGAAACAATAAAAATCTAATTGAACATGACTGTTGTTCAAGATTCAGACCCAAAGGCAAAACACTATAATTCATAATGAATATTAACAGCCATCAGATTTCTTATCAATTAAGATCCGAGTCCTCAGCTCTATACTTTTCACTGCCCCCACTGAAGATTTTTACTCTGATGTCACTTCTTCGAGAACCATCTGCATATCATATGGGGCACCCTATGTATGTTATCATCGCTATGGAAGAGCAAATATGTGTCTTCTATTTTATAAAACGTTTAATGCTTCCCTGCAAAACGTTACATTATTTTTTTTAAAAAAAAACAGTGAAATTATCTACTTTTAATTTTGATGAAAATAAGTGATAAGAACTTTCCTGAAAAGGACACAGATCACTTTAATAATCAAAAGCAAACAGCAATTCTTGGTGTGTATGATCCACACAAAACTCTTGCCCCCCCCCCCCCAAATAATACTCTTGCCATATTGGACAGCTTCTAAAAATGTTTAGTAAAAGAGTTTAATAATGAACTAAGATTGCAGCCCCTTGCTGTTTTGGAAGTTTGTGGCAATAAAATAATAGTTTGGTTAATTGAAAGTATTTGCCTCTAGGGACTTGAACGTTTAAGTTAACTATTATATGAGCTTGCATTTGCTTTAACTGGAGAAGAAACTTGTGGAAGTATTATCTTCTGAATTAGAATACCGAAGTGATCTTCTTAGGCCCTTTTGGCAGCAATGCCATTGTATAACTTGTGCTCTCTTCCTTTCAGTAAAATGAAGCATAATGGATTTTCTCATTAACTCAAATGATGCTGTAATATTATTCAAGTCCATAATTCCTACTGTCTAGCTTTTGATTTGGACATTTATAGAAAAGCAAGTATGAAAAGACTGTGACTCTCCAGGTATTGCTGGACTACACCTAGGAATGTAAAACAATTTGTAAGTGGATTTGAGAGTTAACTCCAAAAAGATCCATGACAAGACAAACATGAGTCACACATGAATTCAAGCTAACATTAATCTTTCAAGAAAACAAATACTGTGCAGAGAAGTAGGGGAATTATACTTTCTTTTTTTAAACGTATAAGGTAATTTTGAGATATCTTTCATCATCTGTACTTAAAGCAGTGCCAAATTCTTTGTGGAGAGGCCTCTCCCATATTCCAGATCCTATCCCCAACTTCTTCTGCCACTTAGAACAGTTCTGTAAGTCTGCTTTAAGTGTGGTATCTTCTTTCTATGAGTAGTTTTTTTCACCTGATGATGATGCTTCATCTGCTTCTTTATCTTTTTTCAAACGCCCCCAACTTCCCACAGATAAGAAAGATCTCAGTATACTTTATATGGCATCCAAATATCATCCATGAAATTAAGGAAAACCTTAATTCTCTCATCAGTTGACTTCTTTTTCATGTAGCTAATGTCCTGACATTCTCTATAGATCATTCTAAATACTATCTTCCTGCAAAGGACTTACTATCTTGCCAGATCTAATGTTACTTTCATTTATAACCTTTGCTCTTTTGATTCTTAGTCAGTCATATATAAGCAAGCATTTTTAGAATCACTACATCTGTTCAAAATGGAGTAATGTGCTAGCTAAAGAAGGTTAACTCTCTGTTTCTTCAGCTTCCAAACACCATCAGTGATTCTCAGGATGACTTAATGTGTTTAGTTGGGCACATTGTTTTGGTGTTATATTGTACTATTTGCCTTTCTTCAGCTATTTCAGCTATTTCATTTCTTCTTCTTTTACTTTTTGGTGTGTGTGTGTGTGCTTAATCTTAATGATATCATGATTTCAGGTCAGAGTTCTTCGGGCATTCTATTTATCAAATTAATCATTTTTATCTATTTTGTATAGATTCTTAGATAATTTTAGAATAAATGATTGAATATTCAAGTTAACAGATTTGCTAGTGTTCTAGACAGTAGATTGGAATCTACTGTTAGAATATTGGGCTATTTTTAGTACAATGTTGAAGGATTTCAGACTCCCAACTGCTTAATAATAGAAATGATAAAATAGCTCCTTTGCCATCTCAAACTATGCAGCTGAACAAAAGGAAGTCTAGGGAACCAGGAATGAATTTTTATATGCATGAATAATGAGCTCCATTCAATGAAATACTGTATTCAGAACAAATTGTTAGGCTCCTAGGTTTTTCATTCTAAGTGTAATTGTTGTACTGATCCTAGTTGGTAGAACTTGAGAATCTACTAAGAAGATAAATAGACCTCACAAGCTTGAAGCAATCTCACTACTGTATCCTGGTCTACATAACTTCCTGGAAAGCATGTCCAAATATGAAAAACCCATTATCCCTTAATTAGAAACTCTATTGTTTTTAAGCAGTAGAAACTGAACTGGAGCTTTCAAACAAAGCCTTCTTTTACTAACCAAGTTGGAGAGCATGGAGGCTTCGTTTAGTATTGTATGTGTACATTTGCTATCCTCATCTACTGAACCAAAGAGAGGTTTTCTGCAATTCACAGGAGACTCAAACCAAGAGAAGACAGGCAAACATATGACTATGCTGATATGAAGCTTAATTGATAGGGTCAAATATTTTCAGAAAGAATAAAAAAATAGTTCATGCAGTGCTGCAGTTCAGGATAATTCAGTGAAATCAACTAATAATAGACAAAAAGATTAACAATAAGCATTTTTCATGCTAACTTAAGATGTTTTAATTGTGATTTAATTGTTATTTTTACTGTCACTGTAGCATTGTAAACCATTTTGGCTAAAAATCAGAATGAGATGCAAAACCCATAATCACTGCTTACCCAATTCTATTTAGGTTAGCTTAGTTTACACTTATCCTTTTTAACACAGTAATGTTAAATCAACATCAACAGTAATGTCTTACGTTTTGGTCTCTAATCTTGATCAAGACTTTTTAAGTATCTTCAAAACAACAGGCTCAAAATTCTCCATAGTGTTCTAGAAGTCAGTGCTCAGATGGCTTTTGGCTGTTTTATTTGATTTTTTAAAAACGGGTTTAGAAATAATTTGAGACAATTTCTGGAGAATCTGCCTTTCAAGAACTATGAATTTTGACACTTAAGCAGACCTTTGAACGAAGAGACAAAATTCCTCCAAGCAGAAAAATGATGATGTGAAACAAAAAGATCATCTCTGTGATTTCCAAGAAATACTTCGCTCATTATGTAGTTAGATGCTAATTGTATTTTATTCCATACAGTTTGTTAGACTTATTTGCCATAAATCACACACTTAGACACTGGAGCTATTAGAATAATTAAGGCAACACCCATACACTCACTTGAGGTGTTTTTTTGTTTTGTTACTTTTATGTTTTAATCTCTGCATTCCCTGCCATCCCATTCTTCCTAAATTTTTGTGCCATTATTGTTACACTATTAATATTCAGTTTGGAAATATTTGTAGAATTAAGTGATTTACTGATTTTATATTCTGTATTAGCCATCCATGCTTATAGCCGGTTAGTCATTTTTTAGCATTATATATAGTTTTTGGTATAACAAATTGGTAGAACAGTACACCAACTGCATATATTTAAATCAGAGGTGGGTTTCAGCAGGTTCTGACCAGTTCTGGAGAACCGGTAGCGGATTTTTTGAGCAGTTTGGAGAACCGGTAGCGGAAATTTTGAGTAGTTCGGAGAACCGGTAAATACCACCTCTGACTGGCCCCGCCCCCATCTATTCTCTGCCTCCCGAGTCCCAGCTGATCGGGAGGAAATGGGGATTTTGCAGTAACCTTCCCCTGGAGTGGGGAAGGAATGGAGATTTTGCATTATCCTTCCCCTGCCACGCCCACCAAGCCACGCCCACAAAACCGATAGTAAACAAGTTTGAAACCCACCACTGATTTAAATAGCATTGAATTCATAGCTGATTTGTAACTCCAGTTATATTTATAATCTTAAAGGTATTGTTATTAAGTTTTTAAATCTGTTCTAGTATCTTAAATTTTAGTTTTTCTTATGGTATGTAGATTAGACTATTGGTATAATGGAATGGCTTTTAGTGCTGAATGTAAATTTTATTGGTCAGTGACCTTAATAAAAATACTTCAATAAACACATCCGGTATATCTCATAGTTGCTACAATTAAAAAAAACCCAAACAACTGAAGCAAGATATGAAAGCTGAATTTTCTTATTTTTTATTCAAAACCATATGTAGAAAACTGAACAACAGAATCTCTGAAGAACAGGTATTACCGGTAATCAATTCTATACTATAATCAATAATCTATAATAAATTTTTTCTTATTTAGAATCTATTACTTTTGAAGCCCATCTTCAGTGGCTGTTGACACATTGAATAGAACTTTTATAGCATAAGAAAGTTGCTAAGTCTTTTATGAAATGGGCAGTTATATTAGTTGTTAAAATAAATTAATAAAATAATGTTTTATGTTTCTAAAATCTCCATTACACTTGGGAATTAGACTTCTCTCTTTCTCTCAAGGGAAATCACCGAAGTCTGTTAAATGTACCAAGATCATTCCGTCCTACAAGACTTGTAGTAGAAAGGGGCGCAGTCTGTAGAAACTGCAGCCATGAATTTGTGAGTAGTTGTCTTATTTCACATTATTTGATTTTTGCACTTAAACCTACAGGAGCATTTTTTGTTTCTATATACATCATTTTATTTTTCTTTGAATCCCTATAGATTTAAAATCAATGCATTATTATTTTGCTTTTCTAGAAATATTTGATTATTCTCAGTCATCTGAGTTGAAAAGTAGATATTACTAACCATTACAATATATATTGTCTTTATGTGACCTAAGACATAGTGTAGAGTGAGTGAAACAGCTGCTCCTTTACCAAATAAAATCTAAGGGGTCAGAGGTGAGGGAGGGGGTGTACAACAGAAGAAGCTCTGTCTAAAATTTGGAAGCAATATTCTAGTTGAACACTGGAAAAGAACATTGTTGATTGGAGATGATTCCCTCCTTGAAAAGGTCTTCATATCTTGCAAGATTAATAACCCTCAAATTCAGATTAAGCAAAATGTACACAAATAAATTAAGAGAAAACAACAATCCCAAATTACTTTTTGTACAATATATTGCTCAATTGCAATGTTAAAAAAATGGCTTAACCATAAACCATTTAACTTGGGATAAACATTTGTTTAGGGGCTACCTTAACGTTGAATGTTATTTCCTCCATGACGTAAACTCGTTCAGGAAATGCTTTAGCCACCTCCTCCACACTGTTAAAATACTGCACTGGCTCCTTAATATCACGGTCTTGTTCCAGCAGCTTAAACTGCCCTGAAAACAGATGATAAATAGACGAGCAGTAAGATATTTATATTGGATTGCAGTTTCTGTGGCAACTGCTAACGCACTCCCTACTCCATTTAAGTTGGTCAGTTTCCTCCAATTATTAACAGTTAAGTAATGGAAGAAAAGATTGCACACATTTTTACAAACCTGAAAAGGAAAGAGCTACCAAGCTTGGCTAAACCGGAATTAGAAGAATGTGTGGGGGCTGATGCGAGATTTAATAGAATTTACAGGCAGGCTTTCTGGAAGTCAACTGAAAGTATTAATACATTCTCAGGATGGAACTTCACACAGGCTTTTGTGTACTTAGAACTTTTTCAACATGTTATATACTGTAAATTTTAAAACAGGAACTCATTTTGTAGAAAAAGTTTCACTTAAAAAAAGGAGTGCAATTATAGATGTTTAGTAACTAAACAACATCTGTTGACCAGCTAATAAAGCAAGTTTCCAAGAATCCTTTTACAGACATACACAAAAGTTCCTATGTTTTCCTCTTTTGGTAGAATTCCTTATGTTGATTCTGGCTTGACCAGAGAAAGGAACATTCCAGAAGAAAATGGGGATGTTCCACATACAGAAACCCTCCCCCCCATATAATATTATCTGCATTATAAAAACATTCCAATTTTAATTAGAAGGCTCACAACATAGATTCAGTGGCAAATCTCATCTACCTTCCTTTGATAATTGCTATGGGCCATGTGTTTATGAGTCTTGGTAACATGGTTTTTAGGGAAAGTAAAACATTTATTGGATAAGGACAAATAAGTGATAGACAAGAATTTATTTATTACGTGTATTTATCTCAGTAGAATGCACTGAATTCCATATATATTAGTTATTTAAAACATATTTCCATGTGCTAATAGTGCACAATTATTTATTTGGGCAAAGGTCTCATTATATCAGAAGAAAAGCTCAGATGTGCTTATTCAGTTAGCATACAGTACCAGTATTTTGTAAAGGCATCTTGTCTGAAATACATTTTATTTAAAATGTTACATACATTTAAATAAATACATGTATTTATTTAAAATACATACATACATGCATATATGTATATCCATACACATATGCTATTTCATTTTGGGATAAGCAACAGTATAAAGGCCAAGAAAAGAAGTATGAAATAGTAAGTGAAAATAATGAATGTGAATATACCTAAAACTAACCTTCAGCAAGATAATCCATTATCTCTTTCCAAATCTTTCTGTCTTTGCAACTATGTTTGCTTCCACCATATGTGGCCTTTAGTTCTTTAAACTTCTCATCTCTCACTCTTTTTCAGGATCAAATTTGTACTTTAAAGTTTTAAAGTCCCTAAAACTTTTGACTCTGTTAAGCTTAAATTACACATTTAATTTCATCTTTGTAGAAGTATGTTTGATGCTCCTTTCTGAAGAGGGACAGAAGTCAATACACATATTTTCATAGGCTTTCAAATGTACCAAAGGTTTTTATTTCCTTCAGTGCTAAGTAGCCTTTCTATCATACCATGCTGTTCTTGCTGCTTGCTCAATTATAGTTATATAATGAGAAAAGTGGAAGAATGAACACCACCCTTTAAATTGCCATCCATATTCAACACTTTCAGTATCTCTAGACTACAGATAAGCCACCTTTCGTATCTTTCCAACTTTACAATCCCTGTTGTTTGGCCATGTTAGTTGGGGTGCACGAGCACGATCGTTCAAATTTTCTACAATGAATTAAAAGTCTTTGAAAAACAATGCTGTTAATATTTTGGGAAACCTTATGGAAAACAGCAGAATGGATTGACTTATTTAACCTTGGGTTGTAACAGACAATATTCATCATATGCTTACTGCTCTGGTGGTTCTGCATCACTATACTAGCTATACAGAGCTTAGTATCTCAGGCAATAGCTGCATCCTGCTTTATTGCATTATGGAGGCTTGAAAATCTTTGGCTCGTGGCAGAAGTGTTACATCTGGCATTGAAAAACAGAGATCAAACAAGTTGTGTTCATCCTTTCTTAAGAGAGTAATATTTGGATTTTTTTTTTTTAAAAAAAGAGAGGCTGGAAGCGGTTACAACTGTTCTGTATACTAATATCAAGCTATAGAAACATGATAATAGAGGCGAATTGGCAGAACACTCCTACTCTCAGTGTTTCTTATTCTTTGGTTGAAAAGGCTTGCTGAGTGGCTACTCCTACTTCAGGGTCTCCTTCTTTAATTGAATGACTTGTTTCATTCATCATAAAGCTGCTTATTGAGCATTATTCCTTGTCTCTCCAGTCTTGATTCTGGTCCATGTTAAACAGACTGTGGTAGAAGTGTAGGATGGTGCATAGTAAAAAATTCCATCTGACAGGACAATTATGTAAACATTTCTGCTTCTGCTTGGAACTTTGGACAGAACAAAAACAAGCCTTGAAAGAAACACTGCTTTCAAAAAGCAAGGTTTTTGAACACGTACATAGATCAATTTGATGTAAAAGACTTCTCTTGTTTCATGGGCAGGAAGCTTTTAAGTTTACAGAAATGGAGAAGTTTAAAGCCAAGAAAGAGATTATATAGACTTTGGCAATATAAGGTACATTCATCCCACATGACAATGTGGGTTAACACTCTACGCAGAATCTAGCATTTCAAAAGTCAAAAGTCAGTAGGTGTGATGTGCAAACACTACACTGACATTTGAAAATGAAAAAAAAACTTTCCTATTATTGAAGGCAACTATTTTTCAATGTATGGTTTATATATATAGTCTGTGGCTTATTGTACATGTCACTTGCATTTGTAAAAATTTCACATTAAAAACAATTTTGACATCTGCCCAAAGAGATTTTTATTATTTATTATTTTATTTATTTTGTATATTTATTTTTTATTTATTAAATTTTATTTATTAAATTTATTTGCCTTCCATCTTGTTTTGAAGCAACTCTGGGAGGCTTACAACATAAAAACATTAAAGTCATCAGAGATAAATATTCCTAACACAATAATATGAAAATAAAATCATAATTCCAAGATGGGAAAGGAGGGGGTCAGATGGGGTGTGTGTGGAATTGGCTCTTAATCAGCAATAGCACTTAAGACTTATATACCGCCTCACAGTGCTTTACAGCCCTCTCTAAGCGGTTCACAGAGTCAGCATATTGCCCCCAATAATCTGGGTCCTCATTTTACCGACCTCAGAAGGATGGAAGGCTGAGTCAACCTTGAACTGGTGAGAATTGAATTGCTGAACTGCTGGCAACTTCCATTCCTACTGAATGGTATGTCACAGGATATTCATTAACATTCTAGTTACTGAAGGAATAACGACTCAAAAGAAGTCTAACATTGCTGAGGGACAAGAAAATGGTCCACCTGACTATTGTAATGACAGAGAAGCCAAGGCCAGAAAGAGACTCAAGAATAGTCTCTTGAGTGAAGAATTCTAGGGTACAGAAAGTGAAGAATTCTAGGGTACAGAAAGACTGCAAAAAGGAGGGTCAAGCAAGAGTTCACTATATAATGCTTGAGCAATCCAACCAGTTCTTTTTAGCTGATGGCATTTAGGCTTAGAGGAAGGGGTGGAGAATGTTGGACACAAAATTTTCTTGAAGGGCAGGTCTGGCTGATTTCAAGCTGACTGAGAAAGAGAGAGAGAGTTTATAATGTATCATATTAACTTTGAAATTTAAAAAGTAGCATCCTGCTATAAAGAGAGAGAGAGAGAGAGAGAGAGAGGTGCACAGAGATAAATACAAAAACATTATTCTTTCTGTTAGTTTTATTTTGCTTAAACTGAATCCTTTTCAGTGTATACCTATATTGTAGTTGTTGATAAATACCATGATCAACTGTTTCAATGATGCTGGCACTTTTATATTTATTTATAAAATATCTATTTAACTTTTTCAAATGATGAGTAAAATAGCTAAATTATAGGCAGCCTTAACCATATCTTCCTTAATTCTAAGTTCACACATATACAATCCCTTCATATACATAAAGAAGGAAGATCCAAACAATTAGAAGCAAGAATGAAAAGGAACTGAAATCAAAATTAGATAACAAATAAATAATGAAATTATAAATAATTCTTGCAGAAGGCCCTCTACTGAATTTATTCAGGAATTGGTAAGAACATATGTAAACAAATACTTGATTAAACCACTTGGTCCTAAACCATGGAAGATTTTTACAAGCCCAAGCAAGAACTTTGAACAGATTAGGAACTGGTTTAACTGGCATAGCAGCATCCTAATACAGTCATGACACCATTCTCATCCAGTAATTTAGCCATTGCAATAGGGAAATAATTGTAATTTCCAATCGGTCCTCCAGCATTCCTGTCCCTTTTTAGGTTTCAGCTGATGGAAGAGTGTCTCTATGTGTGCATGATGTGCAATGAAATAGCAACCTACTTGCCAAGTAGTCTTCTAGCAAAATAATACCGAGAGACAGAAAACATCTGCTTGTTATCCAGTAAATATGAAAAATTTGGGGAAAAGCTTGTTTAAATACCTTTTCTGTCTTTAAAGTCAGTCAACCCAAATGCACTTGTTCTCAATTCTACAGCCACATTTTCTCTGTATGTATTTAATGAAGTGAAAATCCATTACTGCTTAAAATAGTAAGGATTACTTCACTTGATTCATTGCTTTTGGCTTTAGCTATATGTAAAATTGGTATCCACAAATCTATAAAGCAGACAAAATTTCAATTTTTCTGATGCACTGATACTGAGATTCTGATTACACACATGGTTTGTTTGTTTTTTGTAAATTCTACTGTACAAGATATCCTCTATGTTCTGAGTTCATTACCCTTGTGTTAGAAATGGAAGGCTATTTCATTGCAGAATCTCATATTACTTCAGCAGTATTACAATGGAAGTGGGCTTTCACTCAACTGAAAGGTTTTATTCAAAGGCCCTTTATGGAAATAGGGCTGACAGTTATGAAATCCAAAAAAGATATGAGTAATGAACCATCCTGTGAGCTTCAATCATCAACGAAGGAAGATTAATAAAACATATTGTGTATTTATTACAGAGCAAGCAACTTGTTTCAGGGTGGAGGATGATGAAACAAACAAAATGTTAAAAAGTTATGATATTTAGGTAGTTATTTACCAAGCACATCTAAATTATATTAAAATAACCAAAATATCTTTCAAGACATGTCACAACTTTTGAGCACCCCTAATGTTTGGAAATTGAACTTTGAAAAATTTGGCATGCCCTAATTTTACAGCCTCAAAATGTGTGTTCAATGATGATGTAACTTCATCTGAGTGCTATGGATGGACATTGTTTCTTTTCTGTATTGTAGAAGGCCTTAAATCTTTCCAAGAGTCAAAAGAGACACATTCCCTTTTATATTACATTCCATAATACACCTTTATTCTGGTATTTTTAATCAGTTATCAATGAGTAGGCAGGATCTGTAATTAAGAGGGATACTGATTTTTTCAATATTTCTCTACAACATCTTGGGTTTAGGTGCTTTAATAAAAAAGTATATCTTACAATTATTAATAAAGACAAACTTATCTAATTCTTTTTATTTTTTCAGTCCCACATATATACAAATATATTTTTCTCATGCAATAACTTCAGAAAGCATGCAATTTTCCATTTTTTTTTCAAAGTCTGAAATTGTTCAATGCATGTATCTTATATATGACTCTTTTCAAGAAGTAGATGAAATCATACCACTGTAGAAAAAATAATTCCTTTCTCTTCTGTTTCTCTAATCATTTAAATTTATAAATTTTCCATAAAGGTCAAAGTTTTTACCAAAGCTTCAATGAAATTCCTTTCATATTTCCAACATTGGATTGCCTTACCGGCACAAATATGAAAAAAAATACTATTTTATTTCCTTAATTTTTATACTGTATGTTAAATATATGCAAGAGTCCCAACTGTAAAATTAAATATGCCTTTTTCTTTATATCCTCTCCAACATAAAACTAAATAATTATCTGTCACATGAAAAAGTGTAATAGAGGAATGTTCTCCAAAACACTTTGAGGTATCTTTCTTGATTTTTTGCTAATAAAGAAAACAAGACTTATCTTCCCTAAAATGAAAATCATGTTATTTTCTTAAGTTGAGTCCTTAGGTCCACTTTTCATGCATACTATTTTAAATGCCTTCTTTCTTGTCTTTTAATAGCAGTCTTTATAAATTACTGTAATAGCTTGGGGATAAGTGTTTACTTTTTTCTCAAAAGGTATTAAGCATCAAAGAGCTTTACCGGTAATGGAAGTATTTATGGGACAAATAGACAATGTTTAAAATAAAAATAAAAATTATGTAGATCACAACTGCTATCAAATTAGGAAGCTTTCAAAGTTACCAGCCTAATTTTACCATCAATAAATAAGAGCACCTTCAGCTGTTTCTAAATAAACATACTATAGATCCAAAGAACATTTACTCAGATAAAACAGAAATACTGTTTTATCTGACATGCTCCTTAATACACCAATTCTTTAATTTCCTTTATGCAAAGTAAAGCAGAAAGTAGATTATATATACATTTCAATTGAAACAGAATAATGATGGCATATTTGATCAGTCACTACCAGACTGAATAGAAATTACTTGACGGAAGGTTTTAGAGTGACATACTATGTTCATGTGGGCAGCAAAGTCACTTAGGACCTAATCAAGAACTGTTCAAGCATAATAGAAATCATGTGCTATGAAGTTATCAAAAGAAGCAGAATTTCGTTTCTCAAAGATTTGTCACCTGTATGCTTTAAGCTTCAGGTTTTAAACATGCCTGTGTATACTCTCCATTCCTGAGGTATTTCTTTTCGAATAGGCAATTAAGCAAGACTGAGCAGCCATCCTATGTTATGAACTTGATGTAAACAGACTGCAGAGATTATATTCCAACCAATTTTTTCCAATTATGTTTCATAATATTTCTAACAAGGAATTCTAGGAAAGTTTTGTGTGTATAAATAGATAAAATACTGGGGCAAAAGATAATGGGGCAAGAGGGTGTGTGTGTGTGTGTGTGTGTGTGTGTGTGTGTGTGTGTGTGTGTGTAAATAAATTGGGGGAAGGTTCTATCTCAATATTTCTTAGTTCTGTTTGTTTTTTATTGTCATTTGTGAATTATCTTTAGTACTTTGTTGTTTAGTGTTTATTTTTGGTATCTTTGTACTCTTTTTTTTTTAACTGCTTTGAAAATAAAATTGGAAGGAAAAACATGTTAAGGAAATTCACATATCTAATACAACAAAAGAGTTCTAAAATGCATATACTGTATAAGCCAAGCTATGTAATAACTCCCATGATATCTAACTTCACAGACAAGATTTTCAGAAGATTTCCGGACAATGATATACATGGGGAACATCGTATTAGAGCTGGAATTCAGTTTTAAGCATGTTTACTCAGAAATAAACTGCATGATTCAGCTGACCTTTAGTTATCCTTAACTAAGGCGTGCTGCTTTAACCATCTCACATGGATTTTTACAGGAAAGATGCATCAGCAGTTCTCCATTAAGAAATATTAATCCAATGCTTCTGTTTTTTTAAAAAATCTATGAGCAACAAGCTCAAAAAGTATCCCTCCCTCCCCCCTTCCCTCCCTCCCTCCCTCCCTTCCTTCCTTCCTTTAGTGATAAAAAGAGGAACTGAATAGGTCTCATTTCTATTATAAATACAGTGTCTGCTGCTGTAGAGGAAAGAGGGAATGGCCTTAAAGGGGAGGAGGAAGAGGCAACAGTCAGGCCTACAAGGCCAAGGCAACAGTCATAACCAGAGGTGGGTTCCTACCGGTTCGGACTGGTTCTATAGAACCGTTAGTAACGTGGCGGCCTGGGTCGCTGGAACTGGCAGCGACCCAGGTCTGCCACGCCCCCGAGCCGGTTCTCTCGGCGGCGCCGTAGGCACCGCCATCTTGTTTTTTGCTTCTGTGCATGCGCAGAAGCTTTTTTTAAGTACTGCACATGTATGCGGCGCATCCCTGAGCGAACCGGCAGTACCTGAATCCGGAACCCACCCCTGGTCATAACTACAAGATTCTGTTACCACAGCTTTATAATAAAAGTAGAACTGACCAGGGGTGGGTTCTAACTTACCTTGCCGCCAGTTCGCTTCCTCCTGCGCCGCGTGGCTGCGCCTAATGGGCACTGTCTACAAACCTGTCTTTTGCCAGAAGACGGCAGGTAAGTGGAAAAAGTACTAAAGTGATGTGCTTGGTTTCCTTTCCCCAGCAAAGTGGACAACTGATATATTCTCCTTACATCAGGAAAATGAAATGGTTGTTCCCTGTTTGTTTAGCAATTTGAGACTGATGCCCACCTCTCTTTGGTTTTCTTCTATGCTCTTGTCTTTATAAATAGCTTAGATCTTGTTCAGTGACCCTTCCAGCCCATTTTAACTTGGTCAAAAATAAAGTAATTATGATTCATTTAATTTGATAGTTGACAATGCAAAGGATCTGCAACTTCTCGTAATAAAAGTCAAAAGGCAGAATGAAAAAATGGGACTGAAATTAAATATAAAGAGCAAACTAAGGGCAACAGGTACATCAACCAGTCTTAGATTTGACAATGAAGATACTGAAGTAGTGGATAACTTCTGTCTTTTTAGGATCAACCATCAGTAAAGAAAAAGCAGTCAAGAAAAACAAATAGTTCTCACTCAAGGTACAAATGACCAGATTCCAATTATTATAGGGTTTAGTACACTTTGCTAGGAAAGGCAAAAGGAAAGGAAAGAAGATGACCAACATCAAGGTGGATGGACTACACCAGGGTTGGCGAAACATTTTGGCACTGAATGCCGAAACGGGGAGGGTGTGTGTGCCAGAAACCGGAAGAGCAGTCGCCCAGTGCACATGCGCATGCCGGGAAGATGATCTTCTGGTTTCCGGCGCGCACATGTGCACCGGCGATCTGGTCTTCCGGTTTCTGGCATGCATGCGTGCACAAAGAGCCACTGGCCGGTGCGCATGCACACACCGGAAACCGTAGGATCATCTTCCCGGCGCACGCATGCGTACCGGGCAGCTGATTTTCCAGTTTCCGGCGCTCCCGCGTGCGTGAAGACCAGCTGGCCAGCGTGCCGGAACCCAGAAGAGCAACGGGCGATGGCTCATGTGCCCGGAGAGATGGCTCTGCATGCCACTTCCAGCACGCGTGCCATAGGTTCGCCATCATGGGACTACACAATTCTAACACCAAAAGGATCAGGTTAGGAACAGACTGTCATGGGCAAAATCTATGTGATTTCTTAGAGTTGACACTGATTTGATGGCACATAATCAATAACTCTGTAGACCTTTCTTGAACCCCTTCCTTTTACCCTACAGTTGCAATATAATCCAGCTATTGGGAAACTGGATTAAGGATCAAGGTAGACTACATTATTTCCGAGTAGCTGTTCAAATCTTTAATTTCAGACTTTGGAAGAGATTATGATTTAAGATGTGATTATTCTAAATTCATTTTTGACCAAATTCTCCCTTGATTGAAATACTTGGCAACATCAGTTGGAGAGGTATGTGGGAATGGAATAATGGAGAAGAAAATCAGACATAACTGTAGGAGTGTGCAGGCCACATAAGACCAATTTTTAATTGATGCTATGCCAGAGTGAATGTCTTAAGATGTTCTAAATTATATTTTATTATGCCTTGAATAATACTCTGCTTTCATCCTAGGAAAGCACAACTCCATATGTTCCCTTTCTCATTTCCTCCCCTCACCATTACAAAGCCACCAAGCTGAAAGAGCATGTGCATTTGATTCCCTCCTTCCTAATGGACTGTGCCTTCTTTCCTCATTTGATTAACCATCACTGAACATTAGTATCTTTCTAAGCCAGTGGTTCTCAACCTTCCTAATGCCACGACCCCCACCCCGCCCCCGTGACCCCTGCCCCGTCCCCTCCCCACGCGCAATGAGGTGACAAAGGGGGCGTGGCACCAAGATGGTGGGCTAGCGCGCGCTTAGGCGACCCCTGTGAAAGGGTCGTTCGACCCCCACAGGTTGAGAACCGCTGCTCTAAACCATATTAGGAAGTAAATTCGAAACATATAAAAGCAAACTGAACACGAGGAAAGTTGGAACCCGAGAGGTTTACAAGCTGAAAATGCAGCATAAAAATACTATAGGTTACTGAGCAATATTACATTTATTTCTAAATCTGCCACAAGTCTAAAAGGCAAGAATATGAAATACACTCCATTGGGAGATGTACTTGACCCCAGGGCCAAATACATATCTCAGTCTGATGTATTTTCATAGCCATGGAGCAATGATGGTGTGAACTTTTGACATATTATCTAATAAAACAGACAATACTATTACATTTTAATATTACTTTATATTTAAAGTTTTCAAATTCTGTTCCAATTTTTAAAATTTTGTTACTTGCTTTGAGTACTTGATACATAAATTAATCCTTATCATTCATTACCAAGTGGAAGGAAACACCTGTAGCAGGAGCTCATTATACATACAGGTATGTGAATACTAGTATGATTTAGGATCAGTCAAGATTTTAAGTCTTGTACAACTCTCATAGGAGTTTAGCAAACTTCTCATTAAGATACAGCATGGACCTTACTATCTTATCCTGCCTTTTTTCTATTTATCTTCATATTTAAATTCAAAAAGGAAAGCAGGACTGTGATTTTCTTCTCTCTTGTTTAATACTAATTGTTGGAGGCTTTGACCATTGGTACACAACTCTAATCAAGATCTGGAGGCGCTTGCTTCTATAATAGTACTCCCTAGGTATACAGGTAGTCCTTGACCCAAAGGTGCTTTTTCAAGAGGCAACTGGACTTTCTGGGTTTTCTTTGAAAGTGTTTCGCTTCTCATCCAAGAAGCTTCTTTTCTCTGAAGAAAGCTGAAGAAGCTTCTTGGATGAAAAGCGAAACGTCTTCAAAGAAAAACCAGGAAGTCCAGTTGCCTCCTGAAAAAGCACCTTTGGGACAACCATGACCTGGATGACTGAGAATCTCCAGAGACAGGTAGTCCTCGATTTACTATACCATTTGCATTTATAACAGCCTCGGTATGGGTTCTTGATGGCCCATAAAGCATCTCTGGTCATCGTAAATGGATGCATTGCCCTCCCACAGTCACGTGACCACATTTTAGGTGCTTGGCAACCTGTTCACATTTACGATTGGTTACCAAGTACTTTGCAATCATGTGGTTGCCATTTGCAATCTTCTCTACCAGCTTCCCAAGAAAGTTGGCAGGGAAGGTTGAAAGCGAAGGGGATGGAGGAGCTTAGTTAGGAGAAACCATGATTAGGCAGCATCTAAACATATATTGTTCTAATAAATACAAAATACACTAACAGGTTTCTGAATTTTCTTCATTTACCAATTGTTTCATGAAGTTTAATAAGAGCAAAATAGGAATGTTTTGTTTAACACACATTAAATGAATACAATTAATAGTACTATTTCTGAATTTTAATTCTGTTAATTTCTTGCAAATGAGGGATTAATTCAAGGTTTGCCTTGAAGGAAAAGGAAAATTAAAAAAAAATCATTTGAACAGATTTATATATTATATGAAGAGTACTTCAATATTATTCTATATTTCCCTTCTTAAAAATTAGGACAGCACATATTAAATATCAATTTATATTCATTAAGATAACCTTTCTCCAGATGCTGGCTGAACTACATTTTTATAAACCTTAAATGACATGGCTAACAGTCAAGATTATGTCCACATCTATCAGATTGAAGAAGTCTGCAGCAGGCATTTATTGATTCTCAAATAAGACTTGTTAAGATAAAAGCCTTGGAAATGTGATTAAAGGACAACAAAGAATTCCCTACTGTCCTTACAAATTCTCAGAAGTGTTCTTCATTCTAGAAAGGCAGATTTGTTTGAAACTCCCCCTGACGGGCACAAAGTATATCGTTAGGGTGACAGCAGAACAGAAATAGTTACTTTTTAAACAAAAGTGTGATGGAAAGGGAAAAATATTACATCTCAGGGTAACATAGCAACATATACTAGAACTACACCAAACTATGAAATTGCAACCTAAAATGGAAGAATTTAATAAAAACATTTAAAAACTGACATACAAAGTAACGTATGACCACTGACTCCTAATAATCAAATTTGTTACAGACTGACCCAGTTCAAAACACTAAAGCTTGCTTTCTTATATATCAGTGATGGCGAACCTTTTTTGGCTCGGGTGCCAAAAGGGTGCGTGCGCGCGCCCACACCCATAATGCAATGCCCTCCCCCCCGCACATGTGCACAACCCCCACGCTGCCCCCCCCTGCGCATGCGCACAGGCCTCACTGAAGTCTCCGGACTTCCGGTAGGCCCGTTGGGCTGTTTTCTGCTCTCCCCAGGGTTCAGGAAAGCCTCCTGAAGCCTGGGGCGAGCGAAAAACAGTCAAACGGGCCAACTGAAAGTTTGGAAGTGAACTTCCGGTTGGGCCGTTGGGCCGTTTTTCGCTGTCCACAGGGTTCAGGAGGCTTTCCTGAAGCCTGGGGATGGCGAAAAATGGCCGAAAAGAAGGCCGAAAATCAGCTGGCCAGCGCGTGCATGCACAGACCTGACATAGGGCAACGCCTCGTATGTCCTCAGATATGGCTCCGTGTGCCACCTGTGCCATAGGTTCACCACCACTGTTATATATAACCCAATACAGGCAGTCCTTGACTTACAACAGTTCACTTAGTGACTGTTCAAAGTTACAACGGCACTGAAAAAAGTGACATGACTGTTTTTCACACTTATGACTGTTGCAGTATTCCCATAGTCACGTGATTTACCTTCGGATGCTTGACAACTGATTCACATTTATGACGGTTGCAGTGTCCCGGGGTCATGTGATCCCCTTTTGTGACCTTCTGACAAGCAAAGTCAATGGGGAAACCAGATTCACCTAACAACAGTGTTATTAATTTAACAACTGCAGTGATTCACTTAACAAATGTGGCAAGAAAAGTCGTAAAATGGGACAATCTCACTTAACAAATGTTTCACTTAGCAACATAAATTTGGGGCTCAATTGTGGTCGTAACTCGAGGACTACCTGTACTTAGGAAAAAACGCACACATTATTCTGGGGAAAAAGTTTTAATCCAATCTTGCTGGTAAAAAAATGTGTTTTCTTCATTTTCCCCACATTGTCTCCTTTTTGTTCAGATAATCTGCTGAGGATCTGCCAGAACTGAGGTTGTGTATGATGTGTGCAGGCAACAGGAAATTTGGCAAAACGTATCTTCTGGCTTTCTGCCAATTGGAGTATTTTAAACAGACTTCTGTATGGGGTGGAGGGATTTTATCTTCTGTTGGGATTGCTGAATTGTTAACTCTTAGCATCTGAAGCCAAGGTAAGTGATGGTGATTGTGAGAGATCCTGAGAAGGTGGTTAATCAACTACCTGGAGGATTACTAGATTTCTGCTCTACTTAGAGAATGGTCCTGTGGGAGCAAACCACTGATTCATTGCATGAATAGTTTGTTCTTTCTTTGATAATGGAGGTCAAAATATCAGACAATAAATAAAAATCAAGACACAAATAATAGTTCCCCACCCCTCACCGCTTACGACAACGAAGATGGAAATGTCAGTTTTTTAAAAAAAGTTGTACCTTCCGTACACTGTAATTTGAAACTAAAAAGCAAAAGTGAAAAAAGTAAAAGAGAAAAAAAATAAGAAAAACCAAAATAAATAGATGCTGTTTTCTTAGACCAAGTAGATACTGTCAATTTCTGAAAGTAATTTCTTAATGTCTCTCTTTGGATTTAAATTTACTTTATGAAAAAAGCTTAGTCAACAACACAATAATATATGGTAGGGAAGATGTCTCTGTGAATGTAAATTAGAACGAGTTCCTCCCCCCCCCCGATAAAAATAAATTAATTCAAGAATTAAACTGACCAAGACTGCCAAGAAAAAAATGAACTCAGATACCTCAAATAATAAAAATAATGAAGAATGGCAGGAGGCCAATAACAGAACTAGAAATCAACGTTGGAGAAGTGGGAGTGGGTGGTAGGATAAAGGAAGGCATTTCCTTTGAACTTTGCCTTCTAATCCCAGAAATACAATGCCACTGTTGTATATTATGAGAGCAAAGAAATGCATTTTACACACTCAGTTTTGCTGCTTGTTGATCAATAATCTCCACCTACTCCCAGGACTCATGATAAGCGCTGGCTCAAGTTCATCGCTTAGATAGCTCTGAAAAAGGGAGGAGACCACAGAATTGGAAAGGGCATTTAGGTCACAAAGTTCAACTCAGATTTGGTTCAGGAACCTCTACTAACTCTTTCCTAACCAAAGGCTGTGTATTCTCTGCTTCAAAACATCCAGTGAAGGAGAAAACATTCTCTCTCCAAGTAACTGTATTATCAGCTGTTCTTATAATGTTCTTTTTTCTAACTTCCAGTGGGAAATCTCTTTCTTGTAAATGGCACATGGCTTTAGGTATCTGATGAGGGATATTAGTGTCCAACCACAGATTCTTTTGCAGGAATTCTCGACTTACGACCTGTTGCTTAGCGACCAAAGTTATGACTGACGTCCCAAAAGGGACTTACAAACCAATTTTGAAGTTCTGAAATTGCCTCCCCGCACTTTGGGCACTTGGCAACTGGCCCGCATTTACATCATTTGCAGCACCTCATAGTCATGTGACCGCGATTTATAACAGTTTTGCCGAAACCAACATTTATTTCCAGTTTCTGGCAAAACCTATCCCATTCATTCACTTAATGAAGGCTGCATTCAATTTATGACCACTGTAAAAAAAAAGTAAAATCATGTCCATTCATATGGTGACCTGCTTTACAATTGGAATTGGAATTGCTAGGCTCAATTATGGTCATAACTCGAGGATTGCCTGTAATCTCAAAGTTAACTGTGGCCAACTTTTTTCATAGGACTTAGTTTATAGTCCCCAGTCAGTTTCACTGCTATTGTCTGAACCTATTACAGTTTCACTGAATCCTCGTTAGTGAGGTGACTCAATTCTTCAGGTGGGGCCTCACCAATAAAATGGAATAATTTCTTCCCATGATTCAAAAATTCTATAAAAGAGCCGCGGTGGTGCAGTGGTTAGAATTCAGTAATGCAGGCTAATTCTGCTGACTGCAGGCTGACTGCAATTTGGCAGTTCGATTCTCACCAGGCTCAAGGTTGACTCAGTCTTCTATCCTTCCAAGGTCAGTAAAATGAGGACCCAGATTTTTGATGGCAAATATGCTGACTCTGTAAACCGCTTAGAGAGGGCTGTAAAGCACCGTGAAGTGGTATATAAGTCTAAATGCTATTGCTATTGCTATAGCTGTTGATTCAGCCAATTTTGTTTTTGCAGTGAAATCATGGTAGTGTTGAACCTTGTGTCACCTCTTAATGCTACATTTAATAAGAAACAACTGATTATCAAACTTGATTCTACTTTCCAGTACAAATGCCCATTGTGGACAATGGATTTGCTTAACAACTGCAGTGTCTCTTAATGACTATGACCACTTTATTTAATGACAACCACAAAAAGTTCATAAAATCAGGTGCAGACATGTGGTGATCCACTTAATGATTGACATAACTTATGGCTGTAATTCTGGCCTTAATTACGATCATAAATTGTAATGTTCATTGCGATGTGAACAATTCCATACTGAATCCTGCTAATTGCCCATTATTTTCAATGTGTTTACAACTCAAATGGCCTTAATTACAGAAATTTAAGCTGAAAATATAGAAGTATGATTTCTATGAGGATTGCTTTTCAATAGACACTCATTATATTTTTCTGTAGCTATAGATGTTCTGCAGTCTGTGTTCCCAGCTCTCTGGTGACATTATTTTTAATGTCCTTAATCCCCTTTAAAATCAGAATAAAAAAAATAAAACATCTGGGGGGTTTTATCATCCAACTGAAAGAGCAGCCCACTATTGAGTGGAATCTTATTACTAACTCTGGTGCCATATGTTTTTCTCATCCAACTTGGCAAATTAATACTAGTCTGTTCTTTTATATTAGAAATGCAATAAAGCTGGAAAAGTTTCTTGAAAAACTGGAATAATGACTCAGTATCAACAAGGTGACTTTTCTTTTTAAGAATTTTAATGCAGGAAACCAACTGTGGCAACTGCTAGAGTTGCAAGGTACATTTTTATGGCCAACAGATCCCACCAGCTCACTATAAGCAGCTTTTGGTAGAACTTTGAATTCTAATTTACAAAGGCCAAAACTTTCAGGATTTCTTTAGTTTCTCATCTATTATTATCTATTAATCAAGCAAGATCATAGTTTTTCCTCAGGCTCTTCCGCTCTACAAAGTGCAATGTAATTTTTATTATAGTGACAAGAAGATAAGCTTTACTTAGACATACACCTTAAATTAATTCAAGTTAACTGAGAACATCCAGCGCATTATGTGAACACTTTTTTCAGAGTAATTTATTTTTCATTACTTGCTTTTCACAATGAAATGGAGTGCTCTTCCATACACATATACCAATTAGTTTTCTGTGACTGTATATTATGAATAATGTACACAATAAGCATTTGTTCACAAATTGCTCAAGCAGCAAGCTTCAGTTCAGCAACAGACATCGCCTGGTACCACAATTCAGTCACAGTCTGAGAAATCTATGATGTCAGTTGCTTTAATAAGTAAGGCTGACGTGACTGGCATTGGTTCCCAGACATGAACTGCTTTTGGTTTCCATAGGGAGGATGCTGATTCAGGTATTCCAACCACAGTTACCAGCATTTTCTAAACCTAGCCACACATATTTCTGAAGATCTGAGCGGATGTTAAATAGAATGACTTAATCCAACAACATAGATAGATAGATAGATAGATAGATAGATAGATAGATAGATAGATAGATAGATAGATAGATAGATAGATAGATAGATAGATAGATAGATAGATAATAGATAGATAGATAGATAGATAGATA
>QLTV01003728.1:1639494-1672136 GCA_003457575.1 Thermophis baileyi | reverse complement strand
TTTCCTTTCCTTTCCTTTCCTTTCCTTTCCTTTCCTTTCCTTTCCTTTCCTTTCCTTTCCTTTCCTTTCCTTTCCTCCCCTCCTCTCCTCTCCTTCCTCGGGGTGCACACCTACGGAGCTCTGCCGGCCTCAGGCTCCAGGGCTGGCGGGTGCCTTGGCGGGGCAGGGAGACAGTGGCGCTGCCTGGAGAGCTGGCGGGCAGATGGGCGTGCTGGGCGGTCTCCAAGCCTTGCCAGGAAGGTAAGCCAAGCGCCGGCTGGGCCCATGCACGCTCCCGCCTACCCCTCGCTCCTGCCGTCTCCCGGGAAGTTCGCGGGAAGTGGCGGCAGGCGGAGCTGGGCAGGGCGGATCTGCCGGTGCAGTGCCCGGCGAGGAAGGCCGGGCGGGGGGCACGGCCGATTGTCTCATTCACGCCATGGGGCGGACGGGCTGGAACTTTGCATCGCGAAGCCCGCAGCCGGGTCGGGCAGAGACGCCAGCTTGCAGCGAAGCCCACCACCACGAGGCCCATCCGTGCAATAGGCTGTGCTGCCCTGGCCCCACTCAACCACGCTTCTTTGCTGGGCACCGGCGGCGGCTTCCAAGTTGGAAGCCGCCGCCGCTGCCCAGCAAAGAAGCACGGTTGAGCAGAGCCGGGGCGTTAGCACGGGAACGGTGAGGAGTTCAGGGCAGGCGGCAGTTTGTCTTCGTGCGCGGAGGGCAGGCGAGGGGAGGGCAGGCGAGGGGAGGGCAGGGGGTCCCCCACCCCCGGCACCCCTCTTCTGCGCAACCTGCTGCTGCCAAGCGGTCTCGTTCACGCCGCCCGCTTAGCTTGTGGAGCGGATGGGCTGGAACGTCCGCGCTTCTTTGCTGGGTGCCTCGAGAGACGAGAGTTTGCTCTGCCCCATGCAAACTCTCAAGGAGCCTGGCCGAAGTTTCCTGCACCGCTTCAAATGCTGGTGCTGCACTACAGCTGAGAGAAGCAAACTACAGCTGAGAGAAGCATTTCAGCCGGGCTCCTCGAGAGACGAGAGTTTGCTCGGCCCCATGCAAACTCTCGAGGAGCCCGGCCGAAGTTTCCCACGCCACTTCAAATGCTGGTGCCACACTACAGTTGAGAGAAGCAGCCGGAGTTTGCTGTCCATTGCGGACGCTAGCTCGACCCCCTGCAAACGCTCACCACCCAAAGTTGCACATTGCAAGTGCCACCCCCAGGGCAGAGTTTTCCAGCCCCATCACGGCCGGTCCCATATTCCAGAGCTGTAGTAGTCACACTCACAGGACTGGCCCGTTGCAGCTCCTCCACCCAGGTGCACTGTCCATTGCAAACGCTAGCTCGGCTCCTGAAAACCCGTCTCTCGAGGAGCGCTTGCTGAAGCGGCGTGGGAAACTTCGGCCGGGCTCCTCGAGAGATGAGAGTTTGCAGGGGGCCGATCTAGCAGGCGCTTTCTCTCCGGCCTCCCACCCGGAGGCCTCGCAGAAGGAGAGATGTAGGCCCGAAAGGAGGCTGAACCTTCCCCCCCAGGCAGCCATTCGGCTGAGCGCAGCGAGTTCTTGGTCTTACCTTCCTGTTCCAGCTCATGTGGCTCGCACCGCTATACTCAAGGTGAGGTTTGTGCTCGGCCTTAAGAGTGGGGGCTGGCGTGTGGGCGGGGTGATGTTGGGCGGTGCAGCCTTGTGTTCCTGCGCGCGGACTGGATTAATTGCTCTCGGCCATATCTGGCCCAGGGGTCAAGATTTCTCCACGGACCACCAAAATTTTCTCGCGGACCACCAGTGGTCCGCAGACCACCAGTTGGTGACCTGTGCTCTAGGCCCTCTTCATCTATAGTTGCTGAAAATCAGAAACATGATTTTCTTCCTATTGAGGAAATTGTACAACTGTAATAGAGTCTCTAAACTAAACTTAAAACCAGACTTAAAATCACTCAAAAATCAAAGCAAATCCTCACAAAATATTGATGGAAAGGAACAATAACAGGGCCCATGCCCCTCTTCTTTCCCCAAAATATTAAATAAGCCCCAGCCCACAAAAAGATGCTATCTGTATATGATTGGGTGGATAAGTACCTCTCATCTCAATCCGATCATCTCACTAAGTCTATTGGAAATAAAATTAGGAAAACCCCACACTGAACTTTCAGGGGAATGATGGGACATTAATTAATGTGACAATAGCAGTTAGATTAGCATGCTTTATGTACATCTTCAGTTTCTACTGAAATCCCTCAACTTTTCCTCCCACTCCCCACCCTGCCCCTAGCAAAGAAGACAATGCAAAGCAGGACTAAGGATGCATAGAGCCAAGGTAAATTCTAACAATCCTTCTGTTGCTATAAAGTATATTGTACTAAGTAACTATTTTTATGAAAGTGTCAATTGTGACATAACATTTTTTAATAAACGAGGGTTCTTTTTCCCAGAGAAATTCTATTTCTGTGTTAAACAATATACTGTGTTTCACCAACTCAGGAAACTACAAAGAACCATGAAAGCCTTCTCCTTTCAAGTACTGCAGTTCAAAGAAACCATTGTTACATCATGTTTTTCATACATATTAAAATATAAATATTAAAGATCAATATTATATATAATATATAAAAAAGGGCTTTAAAATATACTGTGAATCAGCTAGCAGAACCTACCGTATTTTTTGGACTATAAGACGCACCGGAGTATAAGACGCACCAAGATTTTGAAGAGGTAAACAGGAAAAAAAAATGTTTTTGCCTTCCCCGGCCCCCAGGAGCACTCTGCAGGCCTCCCAAACCCTCTGCGTGCGTCTGTTTTATCAATGAGCAACCAGCTCATAAACAGAAAGTGAACACAAGTCTACCATCAAGCACTGTAGATCTGGGATAACTATCATCCTATCTTCTTTGCTACTACCTAAGGGTGATAAATCCATACTTCTTGTGGTGTAGTGATAAATTCCATATTTTTGGTGTGTACAGATGGTCCTCATTTAACAACCATTCATTCAGCAAACATTCAAAGTTACAAAGGTGCTGAATGAGTGATCCTTGAAGTTCTAGCTGTGTCACCACCCTCATAGTCCTTTGATTGTGATCTGAGCTCTTGGCAATCAGCTCACATTTTTGATGGTTGATGCATCCTGGGGTCACATGATTTCCACTTGAAACTTTCCCCGTCAGCTTCCCACAAGCAAAGTCAATGGGGAGCCAGCAGGGAAGGTTGCAATTTCCTTTGGTAAGTAAGTCACTTACCCCCTCACCCCCCCACCCCGCTTGGCAACAGCTACTCCTAACCATGCTGCATTCCTGCTGTGCCTTGCAGGCCACCCATGTTCGTGCCTTACCTGCCAGCTTGTGAGACACCTGGGAGTGACATAATGGCTTGCAATCCTCACTTAAGAACATTAATAAGGAATACTGGATTGTTGTCCCTAAGCAATGCGGTCACATGAGGTTGCACTGTATGACCACATTACTTATCAACAGAAATTCTAGTCTCTATTACCATAGTCAAATGACTACTACTATAATAGTACCTTTTACTATGTAAATATTACTACCGGTAGTAAATATTTACTATGTAAATAGTACCTTTACATTCTTAAACTGTAATAATCTTGTAATACCTTTTAACAGTTTACCAACAGATAATATTTTAGCATGTTGTGCAATTACAGTGGGGGGAAAAAGATGGAAAGACTATGGCAACGTTAGTTTCTAATGCAAGTTAATCTGATCCCAGGTGCTGTTACCTACTTATAAGCTGTTTTAAATGCACCCACTTAGCCAAGCATATCTTTGCTAAGTGGGTGTATTTAAAAATCTACCTACTACTCATCAATACTATAGGATTACAATTGCCATGATTACAGCCAGCAGGATATTTGGAAGGGGATGACGAGCCTTCTCTTACCATAATACTCCAACCAGCCACTCTCCAGACATGCTGGATTACAAATCATCTTCCCTCCCAAATTGCTTTAAGACAGGATAGGAAAATTGATGGGATTCCTAAATATGCAGAAGTCTCTTCTTTTGGACACAGCAAATTGGGAACAATATCAGTTGTACTCCTACATATCTGAAATACTAGGTTAAAAACTTATAGGTTGTGAGAATCATAGGAGCAGCATAAACCTGCAGTTTTTGTTGCATTTTATTTGACAATACTTCATTATGCTTTAGGGGATTATAGAGGAGACAGGCAAAAGTTTAACAAAGCCTCTGATTCGCAGAAGAACCTTCAGTTTAAATTGAAAGAATCATTTCCAATTTTCATTTGATCAATTAGGATAGCTGTATTCCCGAATTTCTGGCTGAGATACCCTTCCTCAGGCAAAAGTTCAGCTGACAAATACATACTGTCTGCAAAGCATTATTGAATTTACATCATTTCAATAAATAATTTCTACTTTTAAGGGCAATTTGTCATTTAGGTAAAATGCAAATTTCAAAAGCATACAGAATTAAATGACTATAGTTAGAATAATGTAAACTGGCAAAAATGCCACTTAATTTGTCAATTCTGCAAATTGTCAATCATATTTTTAACTCCAGTGTTGCTACCACTGTACAGAACGGTAAAGATATCTCTAAGTCCTGGTAACCAGATGAATATAATACTGGCCACAGTATGGAAGCCGTTTCTTACAGCCTTTTCCTTTTCCAAAATGTTTTTCAACTTTCCAGTCTAGCCCAACTACCTGTTATTCCTTGGTGGTCTCCCTAGAAAGCAATAATTATGACCAACCCTAATTAGCTTTAAATTTAGACAAAGTTGACCAGGTGCTGTTACCTGCTTATAACCTTAAATTTACAAATAAGTTAGACTGTAACAAACCAACTGTTATACTGCCTTTGACCTCAGAAGATGATTGTTCTTAGTGTTTGAGTACGGAGTGTGTGTGTGTGTGTGTGTGTGTGTGTGTGTGTGTGTGTGTGTGTGTGTGTAAATAATGTTATCATTTCTGTTTTTAACCAGTAACATAGAATGAACACAGCCCTTTAATGAACTTTAATTTTAATTAAATAAAACTATTTGAATTTTAGTATATTTAGCATATTAATCAAATCGCATATAGCTTGTCTGATGAGTAGCTACAGTTAAAGAAACTATTTTTTCAACAGGGCAATTTCAGTTTGTAACTTGAGCCATTTATTGCTATCCATACGTTAGACATCTTTTGTATTTTATACAAAATAGGCATAATATATTTAATTACATATTTTTTTCCTCAAACATGTGGCCCAGGTATCAATAACAATTTTATATTCAATAAGAAGTAGCTTCTAATTATACTTTAGCTTCAGTTTCAAGTAGCATTTCGCTAACACTGAACTTTAAGGATTAAAAAAGTTGGCATTTGCTTGCGGCTACAAGTTCACTACTTGTATGTATGTTTCTATTTTTAAAATTAAACAACATAATTCAGTCCCAAAGCAGTGTGTGTATGTATGTGTATTTGTGTGTGTGTGTGCGCGCACACACACACACACACACCAATATACAGATACATACACATACACACACCTTTTACTATGTAAGTATTACTACCGGTAGTAAATATTTACTTTGTGTGTGTGTATATATCTGAAAACTATTCCCAATAATATCTGTATGTCAATATATTATAGGTGGATTACTATACACAGTAAAAATTGGACAAGAACTAGAGGGGTTTCTGATCAATTAATATTAGAAACGTAAAACAGAAATTCATATATTCAAGTGCCATTAAGCAATAGAATTTTCCAGCAAATATTTTTCTGTGCTTACAAAATGCACACTGTATTTATTTAAGGAAAGTTACTTTGCACTATATTGTATTATAAAGCAGGTAGGCATTGGGCGTGTGCTAGTATTGCTGCTCCTCATCCATCTGCTTGGCCTATTGCTGGGAAGTATGCTGTCATGCTAGAGAAGAGGACTCCTCTTTATTCCTACCTGATTGTGAGGAAGAAGCTTTCTGTGTGTCTGCCACCACAGAGGTTTGATTGCACAAATAGTTCATCTCACTGCCTATGAATATATGCAGACATAGGCTTGAAAAATTGCTTATTCCTACAGTAGATACACCTTTTTGCCTTAGTATCCACCAAGCTCTATCTAATTTTATTTGGAATGAATATATATTCCAAATAAATACATGCTGTAGGAAGTTAGTATGTTGTACCAGCCCCAGGTACCATATTTACTTCCAAGAATGCTTCTTATTTTGTTTTCTAAGATTTATTGAGATGCAATCTTAGAAAATAAAAAGAGTGGTTTCCTTTAATTCATTGCTTTTTCTGGAAGGTAAGCTGAAATGGTAAAAGGCATCTCAGGGAGGCAGGGTCCGAGTGGACGTATAACTTCACCAGGGGTGGGTTCTAACTTACCTCGCTGCCGGTTCACTTCCTCCTGCGCCACATGGCGCGTGCGCACATGCACAGTGCCAAAAAATCCAAAACAAAATCCAAAACAAAAAGCCAAAAACAAGATGGCGACGCATGCGCAGTGCCGGAAACTTGGCTTCTGCGCATGCGCAGAAGCAAAAAAAATTTAAAAAATTCCAAAATATTTTTATTTTATTTTATTTTTTTTAAAAATTCCCAAAAAAAAGATGGCGGCGTCCATGGACTGGCACCGACCGAACAGGCTCCGTGACATCACCAGCGGGTTGCTACCAGTTCGGGTGAACCTGTCCAAACCGGGAGGAACCCACCTCTGAACTTCACAAATTATATACATTCGCAATTTATTTATTTTATTTTATAAAATTTATATGCCGCCCAACTCCCGAAGGACTCTGAGAAGATGCAAGGACATGGGGGAAGGGATTAATATTCCAACTCTGCCTTTTAACATTCATTAGAGAGAGAGAATGCAGGGAATTTTAAAAAAAATCAATTGGCTGGAGATGTCATTATCATAAATGGCAGGGGAAAGATACTGCTTTTACAGCTCTGTAAACAGAGTACAAGGCCACTGCCTCTTTGCCCTAGTATAGGAGCGCAAATGATAAGAAACCCATTTCCGCATTCACTGAGGTAACATTTTCTGTGCCTATGTGGGAGAAAAATAAGCAGATATGCCTGCTCTCACTCAATTCATTGTATGCCCAAAGTATTTAGCATATGATCTTTCAGGCAAGTTTGAGGAATCAAAGGAGCAACCTGCTTGCTCAAAAGAAGCAGCTTTAATTAGATTTATGTTTGCATGCATATATATGGTCACATCATTTATGGTATTCCATACTATTTATCTTCATACTCAACTGAAAAATCAGTGAAAGTAGTTGAGACAGGTGTTTTTAATTTTTAAATTTAATTAAATTTTAATTTATTTTTAATTTAAATTAAACAAAACAAAATCATAACTTAGACAGCCACAAACATGTGCTTCTTAAAGACTATTTTTATTTTTTTATTTTTTATTTTTTTTCCAAATACTTATATACCGCTTCATAGTGCTTTACAGCCCTCTCTAAATGGTTCACAGAGTCAGCATATTGCCCCCAACAATCTGGGTCCTCATTTTACCCACCTCGGAAGGATGGAAGGCTGAGTCAACCTTGAGTCGGTGAGATTTGAACCGCCAAACTGCAGCTAGCAGTCAGCTGAAGTAGCCTGCAGTGCTGCACTCTAACCACTGCGCCACCTCGGCTCTTATTATGGTTTAAAAAAATGAATGTCCTATCTGGCATCATGGAAACATTTTATATTTAATGCAAACGTGAACAAACTGCGGAGTCTCTTCTGTTGAACAGACTGTGTATAGTGTCATACAGATACAATGAACCCTTGTTTACCAGGCCCAATGCAGTGAACATTACATGCTTCAGACTGTAAAAGAATGTCCATATATTCTTTCAAATCATGAGACCATAAACACAATACAGAGCACAAAATTGTAGTATTCTAGTTTGCCTGAATCTGACCAAAGTTTATCACATTACTAAAGCCATTATTTAACATTTTTGAAAAATGTGTTCATTCATGCTCCAAAAATCAGAGTTCACTTAGAATTCTATATTTCTTAGAAGTATGCTATTACAAATTATAGCAATATGTCCATAAATCTCAAGCCTGCCCTCTATATAATATTTTAAGCCTTCCTAGCTGGATTCATACATTGTTTTAAACTATAACATGATTGCTTTAATTTATCAGTAAGCGTGAATGAAACTTTTACACCTAATTTAATAAACCACACTTACTTAGCACTAGTTTTGAAGCCAATCCCATCTATTGAATAGGTTTAAGATACAGAAGGATCTTGACAGACTTGAACATTGGGCCCTATCTAATAAAATGAAATTCAATGGTGAAAAAAGTAAGGTCCTACATTTAGGCAAGAAAAAACAAATGCACAGATACGGTATAGGTCAGTGATGGAGAACCTTTTTTGGTTCGCGTGCCAAAAGGAGGGGAGCGCGGGGGGGTCACACGCACATGTGGCCACACCCATAATTCCATGCGGGGGCCCCTGCGCATGCGCGCATGACCCCCCTGCTCCCGGCACGCGATGGCATGCCTGTTTTTCGCTCTCACCAGGCTTCAGACCCTTTCTAGGAGCCTGGGGAGGGCGAAAACGGCCTTCCCCATCCCCCCGGAGGCCCTCCGGAGGCAGAAAATGGCCCATTTGCCAACTTCCTGTTGGACCGGAAGTCCTGTTTTTTTGCTCTCCCCAGGCTTCAGAGCCTTTCTAGGAGCCTAGGGAGGGCAAAAACGGCCTTCCCCACCCCCTCCGGAGCCTGTTTCCCGATTCCCAGTGGGCCCAGAAGGCCCGAAAATCAGCTGGCCGGCGCGCACAACTGAGCTCGCGTGCCCACCGATATGGCTCCGTGTGCCACTTGTGGCACGAGTGCCATAGGTGTGTAGGTGGTACCTGGCTCAATAGTAGTAATTGTGAGAGGGATCTTGGAGCCCTAGTGGACAATCACTTAAATATGAGCCAGCAGTGTGCTGCAGCTGCCAAAAAAGCCAACGTAGTCCTAGGCTGCATTAACAGAGGAATAGAATGGGTATGTCTAGTTTAATGAAAAGAAGGACTAGGGGTGACATGATCAAGAAGAGAAGCAATCTAGAACTAAGGAGAAATTTCCTGACAGTGAGAAAAATTACTAGTGGACAATCACTTAAATATGAGCCAGCAGTGTGCTGCAGCTGCCAAAAAAGCCAACGTAGTCCTAGGCTGCATTAACAGAGGAATAGAATGGGTATGTCTAGTTTAATGAAAAGAAGGACTAGGGGTGACATGATCAAGAAGAGAAGCAATCTAGAACTAAGGAGAAATTTCCTGACAGTGACAATTAATCAGTGGAACAACTTGCCTCCAGAAGTTGTGAATGCTGACCTCCAAGGTCCCTTCCAACTCTGTTATTCTGTATTGAAAGTACATTTCACCATGTCTTTTTGAAATCAATAAAGCAGCGGTTCTCAACCTGTGGGTCGCGACCCCTTTGGGGGTCAAACTACCCTTTCACAGGGGTCGCCTAAGCGCATGCTATCCCGCCACGCCCCCTTTGTCACCTCATTGCGTGCGGGGAGGGGGTTGCGGTGGCGGGCTCATCGTGCGCGGGGAGGGGTCGCGGCAGCGGGGTAGGGGTCGCGGCATTAGGAAGATTGAGAACCACTGTTGTATAGGATTTATATTGGGCCAAGGGCTATATTTACTTGCGGAAAATACTGTGCTAGACCTATGCCAGAATGGTTAGAGACCGAGATGGTGGAGATTCTCCTCTATAGGTTTACACATTTCCCCCTACATCAGCGGTTCTCAACCTGTGGATCGCGACCCCTTTGGGGGTCAAACGACCCTTTCACAGGGGTCACCTAAGTGCGTGCTAGCCCACCATCTTGGTGCCACGCCCCCTTTGTCACCTCATTGTGCGCGAGGGGCAGGGAGGGGGTTGCGGCGGCGGGACGGGGGTCGCGGCATTAGGAAGGTTGAGAACCACTGCAATAAAGGATTATATTTGTAGCTTAGGGTTGAAATGAGGGGTCATTGGTGCTCTCTGAACTTGTTTTCTTGCAGATGTTACATTATCAAGCTCAGAGAGCACTAAGGGCCCCTCTTCTCTGCTTTGAGGATGGGCTTGGTTTAACATTGTTTTTCTGATTATTTATTTCTATGTGCTATTTTTTATTACTACATTTATAGGATGTTTATTTTCTTTATGCTGCAATTGATTTTTATTGAAGTCAATTTCATGTTATGTCTATGTACAGCGGCACCAAATACCTAGCATCTTACAACTGCCTCTCAGTCTTACTCACCAGAACGTATGTGATTATCTTATGGGTTTGTACTGTTAGATCAGCCCTGATTAGGACAAGATATTTGAATTGTCCATTTAGAACAGGATAGGCAGCCCGAGTGCCAAAATAATCTAAAACTTGCTCAGAGGACCAATCATGGCTGTAACATATTCCTTTTCCTGAACATCAACTTTTTCCAATCAGGAAAGTAACATGATGTGCAATGGACATGATGCACAGGCAACTGTGGCATGTTGGCAGCTGATGATCCTGGCTCCTTGCTGTATCTCTTCTACCAATCACTAGCAGAAGGAAATGCCAATAGCAGCAGAGGCCAGAAAATCAGGACTGGCAGATCTTCTCTGAGAAGACAGCCAAAGTAGAATATTGTCCAAAGTGAAGTGCCTTGGATATAAGTGAATCTAGTTCTGTCCAGTGAAATGGCTGGTTCAGGGGAGTGGTAAGTTCACAAAGATTGCTAAGCACCAGGCCTGTAGCTGCTACTTTGAGCTGTAAACTTGGGATCAGTGCATCTGGTAACTGCATTGTGTACCAGGAAGTTTTATGCTGCAAGTGAGGGTGCTGGCTATGATCTGTCTACTAATAATAGTCTGTGAGTACTGAGAATGCTGGTTTAATTGGCATCTTTTGGTGGTTTCTGTAAGTCCACGTTTGATGCTCAACCCAAAGGAACTGTGATACTGCACAGCAGAGCTATGCAAATCTGTGTTGAGGCAACTTGGCAGCATCTGTTCAATCAGTAATTCCTTGCTGTGGCCACTTGGAGGGAAGAAATTGACAGAAGTACAACAAAACGGCTGGATACAATGCAATGAAGTGGCTGCATGAAGATTGCTTTGAGTCACTTCTCAGCTGTACTTTCTCAGATGGTGCAATGTCCACAATGAAAATGCTACCGCACTGGTTAACTTGACCCATCAAATTGATAAACATGGTATTTTTTTAAAATAATATAGAAATACTAGTAATAACAATAATAGTAATAATGCCAGCGCTTTATAAATATTTATACTTCCTAGTAAAAGAAACTCTCTGCCTGCTATATGATATAAGCATAATATAGGTAATATATAGCCACAGCATACGCATTATTCTGTTTTTAAATGCCATGACAGGTACAATTGAATTCTATAGCTATTATGATTTTTACAAAATCTGTTTTGTAGATTTTGCTCAGATCTTTTGCTAAAAACTAAAGTAGATGTACAAATGAAAACAGCATATCATAATCCTACCTACTAAAGAACTATGTATTAATTTTCACCCAGCTTACAACGAAAACATCCATATCTTCTTTCATCTGTGATGAATTCTTCCTGTAGTAATCTCTTCTATGTACACAGTAGAAGACTTGCTTCAAAGCCAGGCTGCCTGCCTTCCTAGGTACTGGAAAACTGGAGACCTAGTTCATTATTGTTGTCCTTGGCCTTACAGTTAAATAAAGTAAATGGAATAATACTGGAGAATAATTTTATCTTAATGGAGACAAATATTTGTCCAGCTCAAAATATGATAAACAGGTTCAACTGTGATTTCATACCTTCCCTAACAAGAATTGGGAATTCAGCAATTGAAGAAATTACTCTGAACTGAGACATGCTAGTCTTGGCTTTTTTCATAAAAGAGATATTTGCCTGAATAACTGGAAAACTTAGAATTCATTATGCAACAGAAAAAAATGTAGTCATATTTTAAGTTGAACTAATTTGGAGAGCCTGATAAAAGGATCATCTGATTTAATAAGAGCTAAGACGAAAAAGGAGACAAGGGAACTTAAGACAACATTATTTATGTTTTTTACTTTGCACTGTAGGGTGAAACGACTTGAAAAGGTCACACAAAGTTCAAGGACAAATAAATCAGTTTTTAGATAGCCTTCAAGCCAAGAAGCAGATTTATGCTACACTTTCTTGAATGTCATAAGAATATCTAGCTAAAACATGGGAGGAGGGGAAAGCTTTTTTATTATTTACTTTCAAGTAAAACTGATACATAATTTATTAGCTAAGTTCCAGGACTCTTTCTTTATTAAATCCAACATGCAAAGCAACACACAAAAAGCCATAAAGATCTCCTTCTTTTAGTCAAACTAGTGATTTATGCAAAGTCTTCATGCTTACAACCATTTCTAAGTGATTGGCAACTCTGTCTGAAGTATGCATACTTAAAAACTCCCTATTGCAAACATTCATGCTATGCTCCTGAAGACTATATCTTCACTTAAGTCACCAGCATAAAAGTAGAGGAGAGCAGCAAGAATTATTATTTACTTCTGTGTATGATCCTAGTCCAAGTCTCCTGCTTTAAGTCATCTGAATTGGGTGTGTAAAGAATGAAATTAGAAGACTTGAAGTGAAAATAAACTTCACCCCTCCCTCCCTCCATCCTGCATGCAGAAGCTATGACCTTCATTTGGGCTAGCATTTTTTTTTAATGAACATTGATGCTCCAGCTGGCTCAAATAGAAGAAACCTTGACCACTGGTAGTTTGTTTTGTTATCCGGTGTGCATTTGCCCATGGTTAATGCTACATTATGTCTCATGCCATGCCAGAATGCTTTGTGACACAGCAAGAGGCATGAATCCCCAACTGAAATTTAAAAATAACAATCTAAGCTGTTAATCTATGAAAATGATTTTGTCTCTCAAATTCTCAGAAATGTAACTCTATATTTAAAGAGCCATTGATATATCAGCTTATTCTGACAGGTTATATTTAACTTTGAAAGGATGCGTTTAGAGAAACTGCTGTTCATGAAATACATTATAGTAATAGAGATAGCTATTGCACAGTATAGTTACTACGGTGTCTCACTGTGCTTCCAAAGTGAGTCAGAAGCACTCACTCACAGTGGTTTGTGATAGGTGTCTTTTGACTGCTTGTTTTGAAGAAACAATTTCTTACACTGGTTCTGAATGTTTACTTTCTGTGCCAAGTGTAAGTAGAATTTTACTTTTTGAAAACATTTATGTTGTGCGCTTTTGAGACACAAATACATTTTACAGTAAAATGCAACAGATTAGATTGTTTATCTATTAATTTGAAGCTTTTATATCTACATAGTACGAAGGACCAAGAGCTCTCCTGCAGTATTTATGCCCTCTTTAAATATTAAATAGAAAAAGGTTTTCATTCTTATATCACCTGTTCATCCAGATCTGTCAAGGATTTTCTGAACTGATTATATCAGATATTCAGTAAATCAGAAACAGTACTTCTTATACTTATTTAATTTTTTTATAATATTAGTTACACTTAAAAGTACGTCTAATATTGCATTAGAACTGAAACATATAACCAAATTAGGCATATCATGTTTTGCTAGAGGGCACAAAGGGTGATAGATATTTAAATTTTCATTACCTGGGAATTATAACGTTATTTGTTTTCCTCCTCCATTTCTCACATGCAGAAATCTATATGCAAAAGTAATGCCTCAAAAACCAGACATCTTGCCTTTGTTCATACACATACATACTTACACAACTGTACATAACAGTACATCATAACAGTAAATAACATACATTCTAACTTGGAATCATGCATCTCACAGTTCTACACCTCTGGTTCTAAGTAACAGTGATGTGCATGTCTTTTGACAGCATATAAAAATATATATTATTCCCTCCCCCCCCCCTTATATAATATTTGACTGCGATGGCTTTGGCAATATTAAGAATGCATACTAGCTAGCTAGTGCAGAACCAGGGGTGGGTTACAACTTACCTCGCTGCCGGTTCACTCCCTCCTGTGCCGCAAAAAATCCGGAAAAAATAAAAAAATAAAAAAAACAAAGCCGAAAAAAAGATGGCGACTGCATGCACAGTGCCGGAAGTCGGCTTCTGCGCATGCTCAGAAGGAAAAAATAAATAAATAAAAAATTAAAAAAATAATCAAAAAAATTCAAAAAAAAATAAAAAAAAAAGATGGCGGCCCCCACGGACCAGCACCAACCAATCCGGTTCGGTGACATCATCGTGACATCACCAGCGGGCCACTACCGGTTCGGGAGAACCGGGAGGAACCCACCCCTGTGCAGAACATATTCTACACAGGATTCAACAGAGTGGTATTGTATAAAGTAAATATTTTCAGGAAAAGGCACATGATCCTCATGTACAATATGAACCATCTTTTCCTCCCCTGATAACAGGAATCAATGTTTACTGCAATATACCAAGTAACACCACTGTGTCAGACATTATGCTATGTCAGGCTTAGGTTTACAGTATATACCCGTGATGGCGAACCTATGGCACGCGTGCCAGAGGTGGCACACAGAGCCCTCGCTGCTGGCACACGCGCCGTCACCACAGGTCAGATCTCTGTGGCATTTCTTTCGTGAGCTTCTGTTTCCCTGCAAACAATGAAACAGAAGCTCATGAAAGAAAAAGATCTTACCTCTTGCTACACTGCTGGTGTTGGGATGCCCCGCCGGCCAGCTGGTCTTTGGGTCTCTGTTGCGCATGCATGCATGTCCACGTTCGTGCATGTGCGCACGCATGTCTGCACATGCGCACATTCGCATGCATGCGCGCCTTTCAGTTTGGCCATGCACGCGCGCACTTTGGGCACTCGGTGTCTAAAAGGTTCGCCATCACTGGTATATACAATTCCAGAACAATTATAGCAACTAAATATTTTCCCATTATTTTTTTAAAAAATAGCTTATACATTGGAGAAATTGGAGAAAAAGGTATTTTTACCAAATGCTAAGACCCAAGTAAAATTAATTCTTTCCCTTATCTCTTTCCTCACAGGATAATCCAACATCTGCTGATACAACTTTTGAGGAATTTTAATGCAACCTTTACAAGTATCTATTGTACAAGGAACTTCCATTTCCCTATTCCAGCTTTATCATTCATTCATTCATTCATTCATTCATTCATTCATTCATTCATTCATTCATTCAGACTTCCTCTGGACAGATTCTGGGAAATATTTAGAGCTCATTGACAATTATTTCCATTAGGGAATGTTTTTTAACCTCATAGGTTATCTAGGCATATTACAGAAAGGCTACTATAAAAAGCAAGATCACTGGATTAATCTTAGAAAACTACGTATTGCATTATTTGAATGTATGCATTGCAGCATGCGTCTTTTTGTGAAAATCCCAAACAGTGAGAGAGGCATGGATGGGATATACAGTAAGCTGCAAAATGATATAAAGGGAATTGACTTAATTTATATGTGTACTTAACCCTCACACATGCTTGCTTTAGCCATCAGAAGAATGTACTGGAAACTGAAGAATCCTGGTAGTTCCCAGTTCCAAGACAGGAGGAGGGCTAAGGGTAAGGTACTAGACTCTTCACACGATAACAACAAGATCTTCCATTCTTCTCGGCCACAGATCAGAAATTCTTATGCATGTTAGTGTGGGGGTCCTTTTCCATAGAATCCTGAATGGCTAGGCCAGTGATGGCGAATCTTCTTCTTCTTGTTTGCCAAAAATGGGAGTGCGCGTGCACGCTAGCGCGCATGTGTGCCAGCACACACCCCCCCCCCCCACGTATGCCACACTGTGCATGCGCGCATCCCCACGCTTGCCCCCCCCCATTGGGCCGTTTTTCATCCTCAGGCTTCCCTGAAGCCTCCGGAGTGCAAAAAACGGCCCAACAGGCAAACCGGAAGTCCGTTTTTCCGAACTTCCGGTTTGCCTGTTGGGCCATTTTTCACACTCCAGATGCTTCAGGGAAGCCTCCTGAAGCCTGGGGAGGGCGAAAACGGCCTTCCCCAAGGCCAAAAATCAGCTGGCCAGCGTGCACATGCGCACTGGAACTAACATAGGGCAATGCCTTGCGTGCCCTCAGATATGGCTCCGCGTGCCACCTGTGGCACGCGTGCCATAGGTTCGCCATCACAGGGCTAGGCTGACACACAATGGGTATTTTGCACACTGGAAGACATTTTAAACTACTGGTCAGCTGAAATGTCAAGAGAATTCTGGCTACCTAATGCCTAAAAAAAAGAAGGCAGTTTGGTGTAAGAGATTAAGGCACCAGCAGAGGTGGGTTGCTGCCAGTTCGGATCGGTTCTTTAGAACAGGTAGCGGAAATTTACTGCCGCTTGCCGAACCGGCAGCAATGACTGGCGGTCCACCCTCCTGAACCGGTCCTCCGGTCACCGCGGCTTGAAAAATAACCCTCTGCGCATGCGCAAAGGCTTCTGCGCATGTGCAGAGGGTCATTTCCAGGTGTTTTGTGCATCATGACGATGGTGCACGCGTGAGCGAAGCAAGCGCACACGTGCAAAATACGCACTTCCGTCACGATCAGAACCAGTAGGGAAGGTAAGTAGAATCCACCCCTGGGTACCAGGCTAGAAATTGGGAGACCATGAGTTCTATGCTCATCTTAGGCAAAAAATCAGTTGAATGGCCTTGGGTCAGTCATTCTCTCTGAGCCCTAGGAAGAAACCAATGGCAAGCTAATCCCAAAATCTTGTCAAGAAAATTGCAGGGACTTTGACAATGATCCAAAGGCACAAAAAAGTTCTGCAAAAAGCAGAAACAGAAGCTATGGAAATAATAACATTTGCAACTAAGGACCAGGTAGTTGCTAAACAAACTTAGGAACTTTTCTTAGATGCTAACAAAGCTTAGGAATGATAAACTTTTCTAAAGAGTAACATTGTTTTAATTTCAACTGGTCACTATAGTTACTCCTAACAGTGTGCTTATTAAGTTATAGAATGCTTCATGGCCAATTTCTAAACATCAAATTGCTGTTAGAAGAACAGGAGAGGTGGTGGTGGGGGAAATGATACCAAGTACCCCAATCTTGAATTCCATAACAGAAGGGAAGAAGGCTATAATTATAGCAGATAAAATACATTTTAAAAGCCTCTTCCTAGGACAGCTGCACCATGTATGAAATCTAGATGAAGGAATTTCATTTTCAAGAGTTTAGAAAACTGGTAGCAGAAATAGAAATATAAAGGAAGGCGAAGACTATTCTGGGCTTCCTCTGACAACATTAAAGTGCTAAGGAATAAAACGGTCTTACTGAAAGTTATTTCCACACATTAACCACACCATGGGACTTGGAAAAAGTAAAGGCAATGTAATGTTGTGGAAGTGGCCACAGCTGTCCTATTTACTTCTGAACTTAAGATGTTTTCTTAGTTAAAAAGGCAACAGCTCAGTTCTAAATATGTCATTTAAAACTCACTGAGTTCAGGGGGATTTTCTCTCAAATACATTTTGCATTCAATTGTACCTTGCAGTGAGAGGCAGAACACAATGTATCTTCAAATGTGAATGCTGACTCTGAAGTGTAACTATTTATTTAGACACCAACTCCAAAACAATAACTTCAAACCAACATAGCAACTCTGTGACACTCATTTGCAAACACAATGGAGAAGCAGTAGTGTAGAATAAACTAAACACTTTCCTATCAAGTTATTTACTGTATGGCACGCAAACCAGGCTCTTCAGAGAAGAGTCAAATCATTATTGCTTTTGCTGTCTGATTTACATGATGGAATCAACAGAATGCAGGGAAACAAACACTGTTCCAATTCTCTTACACTATAAGATAGATGCAGAGAACAATACGAGTGGCTCAGAGTGGGAAGATCTTAATATCAATTGGATGCTACTTAGTTTGTGCTGGTACAGAAAACCTTTTATTTAGAAGAGTTTCATATTCAAAGACCACATACTTTAATAGGCAAGAAATATGTAAAGATTATTTGTACAGGATCAATAACTGCATTAGACTGGCACATCTCAAGCTACAGTTTTTAGAAATCTTAACACATTTCATACATAAGCACAAATTACAATCTAATAAACAACAGTGAAGTTTGCTCCCTATTTCTGATCATCTTTATTGCATAAACACACATCAAACTTCATTCTTAGCTTAAGTCTTCAGAATAAGCCCATAGAGAATAAGGATTTGACTTGAAAACCTAGCTGTGATTTTGATTAATTCAATAAATAATGATGAAGCATCTCTAGATTATAGTAGTATGATATGTGAACTGGACATACGATTCACTTAGAAGGCAAGTCATAATGTGTTTTGATTTGGGGCCTAGCATGATAGGCAAACCATCCCAAGGTAGAGGAGGAATACATCATTTAAAGCCACAAAGGATAAACTTGGATATGGGGATAAAAGGGAAGAACTAGAAAAGTGGCAATAGCCAAATTGTCTGAAGTCTGAACTTCAGAGCACCCCATTGAAAATAAAATATTTATAATGAATAGAAAAAATAATGGGCATTCAACATATAATATTCTAAATGTTCAAGTCTCTGGTTATATCCTACTTGGACACCTTTCTTGACAGTCACCTTTCTGGAAAGTCCCTGTCAATTAAACAGCTACAAGGGGATTGCAATGACATTAAGAGAAGACTGCTTAACATTTATTACATCCAAGTATACTAAGGTTCTGAGAACAAGTCCGGTATAGTGGTTAAGGCATCAGGCTAGAAATTGGGAGATTGTGAGTTCTAGTCCTGGCTTGGTCACAAAGCCTGTTGGTGACCTTGGATCAGTCACTTCCTTTCAAGAGAAAGGAGGCAATGGAAAAATACTTCTGAAAACCTTGCCAAGAAAACTGCAAGGATTAGTCCAGGAATCTGTGAGAAATGGATACAAATGAATGGAAGAAAAAAAATACTAAGGTCAGAAAAATATAGAAAAATATATGAACTATTCTAACCAGTAGCAAAACTGTACAACTTAGAATAGTTGTTAGCAGCATTTTATATCAATCAATAATTTATTTTAAACACCCGAAGTTAATATAACTTTAGAAGATATTGAATATAGATTCAATAATGTATTAAAGTGGCAGAGAAAGAGCTGTTAAGATTTGTCACATGACCTGCCAAATTAACTCTGTCTTTCATGCGTTCTGAGCACAGAACACACACAAGTACTAATGTTTCAAAATATTTGAAGTCAAATGATGAATAGAGAAATTAATTTTTTTTCCAAAGGCATGTTTGCCCCACTTTATTTCTTAAATCAATAAACAGACTGAACCAAAATTATTCTTATATATTTACTTACAACTCCCCCTCCCCACATTACAATGTTGTTTCCAAAAGAGAACAAATAAAGCATGCAAAAATACATTAAGAGAAACATATGCCTTTTCTTAACCCTACCAAATATTGTGGAGCAAAGAATGAATTAGCTTAGCTTTAAAAAGGTAAAAACTCAATGAACCAAAATTAGAACATATTCTAATTTATTAAGGCAAAATTAATTTATCTGAACATAACTAAAATTACTTTCACTGCACCTTTACACAGGAAGGAAACCCACGCAAGCTGCACTGAAACAGAAAGACGCAGCTATCATTCATTTTCTACTCTGCAGTGCATATATGCACTGGCCAGCTGTTATACGTTTATGCTTTATGAGTTTTTATTAAGCCTACACACTGAAACTGATGTATGTTCACTGTCATTCTCCTGCAGGGAAGTGCAAGATTCCTATAGAGCCGTGATGGCGAATCTATGGCACACGTGCCAGAAGTGGCACGCAGAGTCCTCTCTGTGGGCACGCGCACCGTCGCCAGCTGCTCTTCTGGTTTCCAGCACGCGCATCCGCACTGGTCAGCTGGTCTTCGCACGTGCCAGAAAACCGAAGACCAGTTGGCTGGCGTGCACATGCACCGGGTTTCCGGTGCTCCGGCGCATGCGAAGACCAGTTGGCCTGCACGCATGCACGTGCTGGAAACCTGAGGACCAGATAGGCCAGCTGGTCTTCGGGTTTCCGGCGCTCCGGCGCACGCATTCCGGTTTTGGCACTTGGTGACGAAAAGGTTCGCCATCATGCTATAGAGACATTCCATTCTCATTCATTTCTTTTAAAGCCTCTTTTTTTAAAGCTTGCTACTCTTTCAAGCAAAGTCATCATAATTGACTTGTTTATTGTTCATTTTAACTATATATTCCTCTCAGGAATCACTCTCATATTAAAATGTTGTCATAAATTTTAATCATGAAGCTTTTGAATGTTCAGAGTCAACAGTGGTAGATGCAGACTAATCAGTAAATTAGATGCAGTTAAGTCAGTAGCATGAGTAAAAAAAAATTGTCTAGAAATTCAAAATGCAGTATATGTTCTAAATACTGTAGCTTTTGTTCTTCTAAGAGTCCAAGTCAAGATGCATTGGGGTAGAATGCTCATCTCACCCTTCTCTACAAGTTATCAAGATTAATCATTAACTTGGGAAGGGTAAAAACACATGAGACATTTTCACATTCAGGCATGTATTTTGATAGACAGCAACAGACAAAAAGAAAAGAAAAGAAATGCTGATATAAGACCATATCCTTCAGCTTCATTATGAAGATTTTTTTCACGGACTGGAAATACTGATTTCTGCAAAATTGTTTTACAAAACTAGAAAGGGGAAATCTAAAAGGAAGCAAAATTGATAGTATGAATGATATGCATCCCAAGATAATGTTGCAGGACCCAACCTGGGTCAGTCACCGGGATGAGAGGTTTTGTCTTCCAAGCTTTTGGACTCGTGCTGGAGCCCATCTTCAGGGAACTTAGAGAGAGGTTCCCTGAAGATGGGCTCCAGCACAAGTCCAAAAGCTCGGAAGACAAAACCTCTGGTCCCAGTGACCAACCTAGATTGGATCCTGCAAAATTGATAGTACTTAAGTTTAAAGTACTATCCAACCCTACGTTGAAATGATTTATATACCAGTTCACAAAATCAGTAGTGAATACAGGCAAAAAAAATTGGAATTAAGGGAATACATAGCACATAGTTTAGTGGTTTAGTAAATGAAATATAAGCTGTGAGTGACACAGATCTAAATCTCCCTAAATAATGCAGAAAACTATTGTTCACTTTCCAGATATTTATGAAACATGTGAGTTATCTTAAGAACTAAGGAAAAGTCTTTCAAATGCTAATGAGAATTATTGTCTGATGTTCTACTTTATTCAGTGATAGCAAAAAATATCATAACTAGTTTTGAGGGGGGAAACCTTATAATACTGGATCAACTAAATTGTTACAACATACTAAACAATCTTTAATTTCTCCAAAAAATCTTATCTGGCCGTGATTAGAGATCACACAGAGATATTTATCACTATAATACTATCAGCCACACTGTCTGGAACTGCCTGCAATGATAAGTCTAAGAGTACAAACCTTTTGGAGAGTACCATCTCAGGTGAAATATTACATCCCCAGCACATTACAACTGTACGTCAAGACCTGCCACATTAGTTGTCAATATGTTTCCAGACATAGTCCAAAGTATTCGCATTAACCAATCAATCATTTTGTTTATGTCTTAGTGCTCCAGTACCTTCAGGATCATCTTCACATCTAGCTTTTCCTGGGGATCTGTTTATACCGCCTCCCCCTCTCATGAGATAAAGGGAATAGAGGCTGAAAGGCTCTGTTTTCCAGTCACTATTTGAGCTTTTTGGAATAGTCCCTCTTGGAATTAAGGCTTGCACCAACTCTCTTAATGTTTTGGGACCAACTTAAGATGGAAGTCTTTCATGAAGCATTTGATGCTACATAGAACCACAGAGATGGACCTGGTGAAGGAAGGTGGTAGCAGTTAGCAAACATGAATTAAGAGGGAGAGAATGAAAGATGCTATCAGTCTTTCAAGATTTGGTTATTATAGCTTACATTAGTAAAATAAAATTCCAGTATTTCTGGTGGAGTATCTTTCTTGACCTCCCTCAAAGACTGACAAAGACATCAATCTTGAAAGCCTGACAGCATTTTTTCTTCCCTCCCTCTTATACCAAAGAAAACCAAGGCAGGTTCACTTAAAGTTTCTAATGCCCTTTTCCCTTCCAATTCATGTTTTGCTAACTGCTGCTTTGGTATTGTTTTTTTTTTTTTACATTTTTCATCTTTTCCCATTGTTGTAAGCCACCCAGAGTAGCCCTGGGTTGCTCACAGTGAGATGGGCGGCAAATAAATTTAAAAAATGAATAAATAATTATGGTTGGTCACAGAGTCAGCCAGCTAGACTGGATTTAGCATTTTTATCCACCCATTGATTCATACCTATGGATCTGGGATAGGCAAATGTTGTTTCATGGTATTATTGTCACAGGATGTAAACTGTTCCAAGAAAAGCTGCCTTTTGTAATTGACTGATGGTGATTTTTGTCAATCCTGATGATGTTCAGCTGGTGTTCCAGTTGATTTCTGATTGCACCCAAGGTGCCTATTACTATTATTATCTTTGCTTTCTTTTGCCATAGTTGTTCTACTTCTATTTGCAGGACTTTGTATTTTGTGATTTTTGTCATCTCCAAGTACAGCAACATCCACTATCCAGACTGTTTTGTCTTTCTTATAGACCCGTGATGGCGAACCTATGGCCCGCGTGCCACAAGTGGCACGCGGAGACATATCGGTGGGCACGCGAGGTCACGTCCGGCGCGCATGCGTGCGCCGGCCAGCTGATTTTCGGGCCTTTTGGGCCCACTGGGAGTCAGGAAACAGGCTGTTTCCAGCCTCCGGAGTGGGTGGGGAAGGCCCATTTTTTGCTCTCCTCAAGCTTCAGAGCCTTTCTAGGAGCCTGGGGAGGGCGAAAATGGCCTTCCCCACCCCCCCAGAGGTCCTCCGGAGGCCAGAAATGGCCCGTTTCCCAACTTGAAATGGGCCATTTCTGGCCTCCGGAGGGCGTCTGGGGGGGGGAAGGCCGTTTTCGCCCTCCCCAGGCTCCTAGAAAGGCTCTGAAGCTTGAGGAGAGCAAAAAAACGGGACTTCCGGTCCAACCGGAAGTTGGCAAACGGGCCATTTTCTGCCTCCGGAGGGCCTCCGGAGGGGTGGGGAAGGCCATTTTTGCCCTCCCCAGGCTCCTAGAAAGGCTCTGAAGCCTGGTGAGAGCGAAAAACGGGCGTGCCATCGTGTGCCAGAGCGGGGGGTGGTGGTCACGTGCGCATGCGTGAGGGGGGAACTGCATGCAATTATGGGTGTGGGCATGCGCGCATGTGACCCCCCGGCACTCCCCCCCTTTTTGGCACGTGAACCAAAAAAGGTTTGCCATCACTGTTATAGACAATTGTTAAGTCTGGGGAGTTATGTGGCCGGTGTTTGAATTCTAAAGTGCCAAAGCACTTTACCTTCTTTATTGTCTATTTTGTGGTCCCACCAGATATTTCTTACATTCTGATGTACCACTGTTGCTACTTTGTCATGTTATTATTTGCCTAAGTCTGTGTGATCACCTTGCAGTAGCTAACTACCGTAGATGGTCCACTGTTTCTTCAGCTTCATTATTTATTATGGTTTACCATACAGCCAGCCAGACTGGATTTGGCATTTTAATCCACCTATCAAGTCCCTCCCAAGGACCTGGGATAGGCAGGTGTTGCTTGATGGTCTTTTATATTGTTTAGAATAATACCAATTGTGGATATTTTAATTGAGCACCTGTTTTTATTGGAGTGCTATAAACTCTTTTGAGTCTGTATTGGTTTGGTAATATGCAAACAGAATAAGTAAATACAATGTTAAGTAAAGTAAGTCTTACATAAGTGTATTTGAACAAGTAGCTGCTGCATGAAGCTGCAGAAAACTCTGGAGCAAAGATTTTGGTGTAATGAAGTAATTAAGCAATTAAGAATAAGCCTAGCTGAACTCAACAGTACTGTTGAATTGATATCCATGTAACACAGTACTGAATGACTATAAAAGACAGAATGCCAGTAGATTTAGTAAGATGTCCACATGATTTCAAAGAATTGCAAGAGGCAGGAGACAATAAATAAATAAAATAGAAAGTAGTAAACAAGATCATGGGATGAATGCCAAGATAAAATTATGATTTCAGGAAATATTGCTGAAAACATTTGGGAGCAATACATACAGGAAACAGAGAGTAGTTGGCTCCACATATAACACTAGGTCTTTGCCCTTTTAAACCATGCTTTGTTGAAAAACTCATTTTACATATAACGCCAAGCTGTAAACTTTTAGAACTTCAAAAGAACACACTGATATTAACACCAAATACAAATAAACTACATAATTGTATGTAACTTGGCAGGTACGTAAATCTCCCTACTTTCGATATATAAATCACAACTGAGGCTGGTCTAGATTTGGAAATCAATTTATTCAAAAGGAAAGAAAGGTGAACATCAATATCAATGTTAGTACTGCTGCATATGAGAGAAAATGAAAGGTGCAGAGAAAAACGTAACAGTGGAATTCCCAGTAATGGAAATTCAAATACCAATCACCCTTTGCACCCTCTAGCAAAACATGATATACGTAGTTTCATTTTTTGCTTTAGTTATAATGCAATATTACACAAATTTATATTGCATTAGAACTAAATATAAATTAATATTACAGACAAAAATTAAATATTTATGAAAAGCACTTTTTCTGATTTGCTGAATATCTGATATAATCAGTTCAGAAAATCCTTGACAGTTCTGGATGAAGAGGTGATGTAAGAATGAAAACATTTTCTATTTAATATTTAAAGAGGGCATAAATACTGCAGGAAAGCTCTTGGTCTTTCGTGCTATGTAGATAAAAAGCTTCAAATTAATAGATAAACAATCTAATCTGTTGCATTTTACTGTAAAATGTTATTTGTGTCTCAAAAGCGCACAACATACATGTTTTCAAAGAGTAAAATTCTACTTATACTTGGTACAGAAAGTAAACATTCAGAATCAGTGTAAGAAATTGTTTCTTCAAAACAAGCAGTCAAAAGACACCTATCACAAACCACTGTGAGTGAGTGCTTCTGACTCACTTTGGAAGCACAGTGAGACACCGTAGTAACTATACTGTGCAATAGCTATCTCTATTACTATAATGTATTTCATGAACAGCAGTTTCTCTAAACGCATCCTTTCAAAGTTAAATATAACCTGTCAGAATAAACTGATATATCAATGGCTCTTTAAATATAGAGTTACATTTCTGAGAATTTGGGAAACAAAATCATTTTCATAGATTAACAGCTTAGATTGTTATTTTTAAATTTCAGTTGGATTCATGCCTCTTACTATGTCACAAAGCACTCTGGCCCGGCATGAGACATAATGTAACATTAACCATGGGCAAATGCACACTGAACACAGGATGGATGAAGGGGTGAATGTTTATTTTTATTTCAAGTCTCTCCTAATTTCTCTCCCTAACACCTAATTGGTATGAATTAGAACAAAGTAGATTTGGACTAGGATCATACACAGAAATAAATAATTCCTGCTTAGGTTTGGTGCCAGGAGCGCTACAAAATCTGGATTGCAAAAATTCTGTATCTCTTTTTCATTTGGATTTTTGCAGCTCAGATCCCAGCCTATGGCTAGCTAGTTCAACAAACCAAAGCTTTGTACACGGAAAGCCAACCTTTCCGTTCAATACTCCGTGCGTTCGGCCACAATCCAAGTCTCTGCAGTTTTCCACTTATTTCAAAGTACTTAACTCTCGAATTGGATTCCGTCCATCGAAGTTAGTATCCCATCCCCAAAGACCTTTATGGGATTTAACTTCCAATTACATTGCTCGGGAGCTCAGCCCTAATCTTTTACACCCCCGCAATGGGCGTGTGAGTGTGAGCAGACACACACACACACACACAACCAGGTTGAATTTGTCTGGATTAGGAAGAAGGGTAATGGTAATGCACTTGCTAATGAGTGTCGGGACTTTTAAACTGCGGCATTTGCCAATAGCAATTGCTCGATATGGTCTCCAAAGGAGCCCACGGTCCCATCCAAGCGCAGCTGAAGGATGTTCTCCCGGGCGTCGCGCACCGACGGCACCAGCCTCTGGGCGATACAGCTGACACCCCCCCCCACCCCAGCCGTCTCGCCCGCATTACTCCACAGGCTGAAAGCCCCGGCTTTCCCCCATTAAGGGCCCATTCATATTTTGGTCACGTGCCCTCTTTCCCCAATGGGCTCTTCTCCCCAGAAGGACTAGCGGCCGGGAGCTGGAGTTTGGCCAGCGTTCAAGCCGAGGGAGGGAGTCGGCGCTGGCGGCGCCTCACTGGGGGGAAAGAGGAGTGGGTCTTCCCCGCTCGGCTTCTCGCCCCCTTTCTTCCATCGCTCCCAAGCGTAGTCAAAGCTCTCGCCAAAGCGGCATTCCCAGGCTGCTTCTGCCCCCGCCGGCCCCTGCGGTTCGACTTACCGCCGTCCAGTTTGACGACCTGGGGCAAGCGGTAAGTGCTAACCAGAAGGTCCAAAGGGATGGACACGGAGCTCCATTTCACATCCTTCAGACCGAAGCCCGGCGAAGGGGCCGCATCCATCTTCCCGCCCTTCTTTCGGTCGGAAGAGTCGAGCGGCGGCGAAGTCTTTGGGGGGGGGGGGAAAGCTGCACTCTTCCTTCAGCCTCTAGTCTTGCCGCCGTCGCCTTCCCGGGCCATCCTGGACTTGGCGTAACGGCAAGGTGACTTGCCACCGACCGCTGCTGCTCCGCCAGCCGCGGCGTGGGTTGCAAAGGCGGCTGCTGTCGCTCCCGCTGACTCTTTCGCGGATAGCTCCAGTTGACCCAGTAAACGCCATCCCAGCACAGGGGACTGACTAATCAACAAGGTGCGAGAGACGCCTGCGCAGTTCGCGCTCCTCCTCTTCTCCACTCCCAGGGAAAGTGGAGCCCCGGCGCTCCCTCCTTCTCGGATCAACCGGGGAGGGAGAGGGGTGGGTGAGTAGAGAAGAAGAGACGGACAACCGTCCGCCGCCAATTCTGACCCTCTCGCTCCCTCTGCCGGCCGCTAAAAAGGCCTGCAGTTTGGCTGCCCGAGTTCAAGCTGGAATTGATAAAATGATTTATTTATTTTTTGCTTAAAACTGCTCAGCTGCAAGCTTTGGCTTGATGGAGGAAAGCAGCAGAAAAAAACTGGGATTTACCTTCAGAAGAAATAGCTTGTGCCCATCATAATTAGGAAGCCTGACCAATATTTTTCTGGCTGCTGTGTTTCTTTTCTGCTGCCGGCTCATTTTGGGAGTTCAATCCCACTGAACTCCTTGAAATTCACACAATACACTAAACCATGGTTAATGTGGTTTTTCAAATTAAACCAGTTGTGGCTGGGTTGCACAAAAGGTACTTGCAGGTACTTGCTCAACCTGCTTGTGATCTTGACCTCAGTTTGCTGTTATAGGGCAAACATCAAGGACAATCTTTGCTTATTCTTTCAGAAGGATCAAAAACATATAAAGATGTGGTGCGCGGGACACAATGACAGCAATTAGAGAAGATGCTGGTACTGTGTATGCTATGTGAACTATTAGCAATGTGAACTGTACGAGCACAGCTGATCCAAAACACATACAGCCTGACATGACACGCAGCCTTATGTTCCCTAGCTGCTTGCTGAGAAAGTTAATGGTGATCAGCACCAGGGAAACCCAGGTTCAAATTACCTTCAGCCATAGAAATTAGCTGTGCAACTTTGCATCAGTCATTCTTAGGTCTTCCTAGTTCAGGGGTCAGCAACCTTAAACACTCAAAGAGCCATTTGGACCCGTTTCCCACAGAAAAGAAAACACCGGGAGCCACAAAAACCTTTTGACATCTAAAATGAAGATAACACTGCATATATCATTTTTGTACCTTTATGCTATGTATAAAAAAACTATAGTGTGTTGCATTTATGTAATCAATGAACTGCTACAGAGAAAACAAATTTTTATTTCTGCATGCAACAAAAACATTTTGAACTCCGAAAAAAACGATGGGTCGAAAAGCTCAATAAATCACATAGGCGGTTGTGATGCATGTTTTGAGTGACAGGGAGCCACAGCAGAGGGATGAAAGAGCCACATGCGGCTCCAGAGCCGTAGGTTGCAGACCCCTGTCCTAGTTGATAGGACTGCTGGGGGTGTGATGGGATGAGGAAATTGGAGCTCAAGAACACATATATATACATCACCTTGAGCTGCTGGAATATAAGTCACATATGCTGGTCTATGACTGTAATAAAGATTTAAGTCGTTTATACTGTTCATTTTGTTTTTGAGCTCAGCCCCACTGGCTATAATCCTCTGCCAGAGAGTTGTGGCAACAGCAAGGAGGAAGGTAGTAACACGCTGCCTTGTTTCCAGCAAGTGCTTCTGCATTCCAGCCAGAGCCCAGCCCTGTTGCCACCCAGTCTTACCATCTATACCTGCTCCATTCCAGTCTCTGAAAGGGAGACGTGACATTCCGCATCAGCATTGGGACAAGATGAAATGATGTAGAACGACAGCTGATATAAGATAGGATTAAATCTCTCTCCTTTCCCACAAAGGGAAGTCCCAATAAAAGCAGTTTGTTTCCCATTTTTAAAAAGTGGGAGAAAAGCAGCTTTCAGCTGGTGAATTGGGTAGGTGAGCTAAGCTATATACAAAGGTTAAAAACTAAAAAAGAAAGCCCTAGATATTTCTCATAACAAATGCTTGGTATTCCACAACCTTGCAAAGTTTAAGGTAAGCCAATGATGTAATTGAAAACTATTCCAGTTTTACAAATGTGATAAAATAAAGGCAGTAAATGTTACCAGAGGAATGAAACAAAACAATGATTGTTCAGTATGGTACGAATAATTGTGTTAGAACAATATTCCTTTGAATTAAGCAACATTATAGCTTTGTTAAAGACTAAGTAGATAAGTACCAAGTAGAGCTAGCAAGAAAATAATACAATCCTGGATAATCTCTTCAGAGTAGTACCCTTACAAGACATGCAAATTAAAACGAAATTTCTCTTCAGAATACATATCCATTTTAGTTAGAAAACGTATTTGGTTTTAATTCCTATTACTACATATGCTATGTTTAAGGTAACGTTCTTTTGCAAATAACAAGTACATTTCAATGTAGTAATGAGAATTACAAGGTTCAAAAGCTACGGTTATTACCATATTTTTTGGACTATAAGACGCACCAAGATTTCGAAGAGATAAGTAAGAAAAAAAGGTTTTTGCCATCCCCAGCCTCCCGGAGCACTCTGCAGACCTCCCAAACCCTCTGCGCACCCCATTTTTGTGGAAAATGGGCCGTTTTTTGCCTGTTTTTTGCAAAAACAGCATTTTCCCCAGCCCCCAGGAGCATTCTGCAGACCTCCCAAACCCTCTGCGCACCCCATTTTTGTGAAAAATGGGCCGTTTTTTTGCCCATTTTTTTGCAAAAATGTGGTTGTTTTTGCCCTCCCCCAGCCCCCAGGAGCACTCTGCAGACCTCCCAAACCGCGCACCCATTTTCACACAGGGCGGGGCTTCGGGAGGCCAAAAATGGCTGTATTCGGTGTATAAGACGCACCAACATTTCCACCCTCTTTTAAGGGGGGGGGAAGTGCATCTTGTACTCCGAAAAATACAGTATTTTTAGATTACAAAAATCTAGCTAATCACAGGATGGCAGAGACATTAGAAAGAACTAATACTTAACTGTTAAAATGGACATCTAGATTTTTACAACTAATATATGTAGCCCTGTTTTTAAAATTATTACACACACACACCTTTCTGCGGTTTCTTAAACCAAATGCATTTTTACCTCAGAATCGCATGGCAGTAGTAGAGGGCAACCATGTAATCTCAGAAAAAGACATGGCTACTTTCAGAAGTTGCAGACAGGTTTTTTCATATCACTGTACTTTTGTTTTTAGTTCTAAAGCACAGTAGCGTCCATATTATAGACTATTAAACTTAAATATTATAGAACATTTTCTTGTAATTGAAGATGGAATTGAGTCTCTGCAGTTTAGAAAATTCATACGTGTAACTCAGGGACATTTTTGGTTAAAACTATTGCTTTGGAGGAATGTGTGTACTGCTTCAGGTAAACAATGAGATATGACCCTAGAATGTTAGCATATGTAGCAATTGTGGGAGATGGCCATAACTTAAAATAGATGTACTTATTTTATGTATTGGCAATTTGGTGTTTTGTGCTTTGTTTTTTTGCATTCAGTCTAAGGCAGAACAGCAAACACTGTTGTTCCTTACTCAGTTCAAGACATGCTACATCCCAAAAGCTAGTCAAATCAGACCAAATATAAACCATGCCCAAGAGACCCTTTGCCAAGCTGGTATTTCAGCTGCAGCCTTAATTAGAACAGGATGCTCTCAATATGGTTACACATACCTTTGTCATCTCATGCCTGGATTATTGCAATTAACTTGGGGGAGGAGGAATTGCCCTTGAAGACCACTCTGAAATTTCAGCTAATACATAATGCAACAGCCTGTGTGCTTACTGTGCAATATGCTATTGTCTAATAACATCACAGTTATTGGGGCTGTGCTACTTAGTGCTTGTTTCTAAATACAATTCAATATGCTGGCTATTGTCAATAAAGCTACAGGATACAGGTCTTTTGGAGACTAGCTGTCCTAAGTAAATTCTGCCCAACTGACCCAGACGAATAGGGAGTCCTTGCCTAAAGGTCCTTTTTATCGAAAGGCATGACTGGAGGGAGCATGTAGGGGGGTGTTATTGTTGGGTGCTTTTCTTATTCTTAGGTCTGAGAAACAAAGAGTTCCCCCCTCCAAAGCCATCCAAAGAATAGTTAAAATTTTATTGACTAAGTAGGCCATCATTATTTGGTATTTCTTTAAGGTTTTACAGACAGTCCTTGACTTAACAATCATAATTCACCCTGGAATTACAGTTGTAAGTCATTGTGGTCATAAATGAAGGCACTCATGTGACCCGAAGTAATTTTACAGACTTTTTTGTGGTGGTCCTTAAGTGAACACCACAATTGTTAAGTGAATCCATTCATTTGAATGGGCTTTTTTTGCTGGTAACCAACAAAAAGTGCCAGAAACCAGTAAAAAACATTTCAAATCGCAGTCATGTGACTGTAGAACACCATGGCCTGTTGTAAAGATGACCCCCCCCCAAAAAAAATGTAGTCAAGTGACTGTGGGAAGACAGCGTGACCATTTGATTGCCCAGGGCTGATTATCAGACCGTAAAAAATCCATTCTGTGGCTATCATAAAAATGACTTACTGTAATTGTTAAGTGAGAACTACCTGTAATTGCTTTTGAAACCATTGTTCACTGTATTGTTTCAATTGGATACTTAGCCAAGATCCCCTGGAGTTACACAATTTATATATCTTTAGAATAATTAATACATAATACAATTTTTTTAAAAAAAATTGATTTTTATTCCACATTTTTATTATTTTTATAAATAACTCAAGGCAGTGAACATACCTAAAAATCCTTCTCCCTCCACCACAACAGCAATAACTCTTTGTGGTGGGCTGGACTGACAGAGAGTGACTGGCCCAAAATCACCCAGCCAGCTTTCATGCCCAAGGAGGAACTAGAACTCAGAGTCTCTCACTTTCTAGTCTTGTGCCTTTACCATTAGATTCTCTATGGTAAAATACATAAATATATCCTCTCTTTCTGTATTATGACTGCTTTGAAAAAATGACATGGGGAGGAACTGATGTTCACTTCTAATGCTCTCTCATGCGTTAGGGTAAGTGACTGGTTTCCAATGGGAATGTCACAGATGTTGTTTTGTTCAGTAAAGTAAGTTATGTCTGACAGAAAATATACCTTGTTCAGTGTGACAACATCTCAAGCCTGCCCTGCTGACACTGTCTCCCAAAGGAGATGCAGAAATAGGTTTCTGAACTAAAGAAGTCAGGCATATTAGGTAGATCTTTAAAAAATAGGATTTTGATAACTGTAGTCATACAACTATGAATGAGTACTGCCTACACTTAAAGTAATTTCAGGCCCTTAAGAATAAAAAAAGCATGCTGGCTGGGGAATTCTGGGACTTAAAGTCCACACATCTTAACATTGCTGAAGTTGAGAAACACTGCCCTAGGGTATTGAAACAGACTGTATTGCAGCTAAATCTCAAAAGAGAGCCAGTCATGGGTAACTTTGAAGGAACAGATAGGACTCTAGGGTTTTCATGAAAGATGTCAGAATTGGTTGAGACAGCAATCCATATGGATACCACAGCTTATGGAAACCAGAAGAACAACTTGTAAATGTGATGAGTCCCCCTTCCTGTCTTAAAAAGTATTGACATGTTGATATAGGTGAAAACTATTTAGAATAACAGAGTTGGAAGGGACCTTGGAGGTCTTCTAGTCCAACCCCCTGCTTAGGCAGGAAACCCTACACCACTTCAGACAAATGGTTATCTCTTCTTAAAAACTTCCAGTGTTGGAGCATTTACAACTTCTGGAGGCAAGTTGTTCCACTGATTAATTGTTCTGTCAGGAAATTTCTCCTTAGTTCTAAGTTGCTTCTCTCCTTGATTAGTTTCCACCCATTGCTTCTTGTTCTACCCTCAGGTGCTTTGGTGAATAGTTTGACTCCCACTTCTTTGTGGCACCCCCTGAGATATTGGAACACTGATATCATGTCTCCCCTAGTCCTTCTTTTCATTAAACTAGACATACCCAGTTCCAGCAACCGTTCTTTATATGTTGTATCCTCCAGTCCCCT
>QLTV01003728.1:1629005-1639468 GCA_003457575.1 Thermophis baileyi | reverse complement strand
CTCGAGTCCCCTAATCATCTTTGTTGCTCTTCTCTGCACTCTTTCTAGAGTCTCAACATCTTTTTTACATCGTGGTGACCAAAATTGGATGCAGTATTCCAAGTGTGGCCTTACTAAGGCATTATAAAGTGGTATTAACACTTCACATGATCTTGATTCTATCCCTCTGTTTATGCAGCCTAGAACTGTGTTGGCTTTTTTAGCAACTGCAGCACACTGCTGGCTCATATTTAAGTGATTGTCCACTAGGACTCCAAGATCCCTCTCATAGTCACCACTATTGAGCAAAGTACCACATATACTGTACCTGTGCATTCTTCACGTCACTTGCTCCCAGAATACCAACAATTTTAATTAGCTTTGGAAATCATAGTTAATGTTCTACACAGGTATCATATGTTCTGACTTCTTGTTCTTACCAACTCCTGGGTATTTAGATTCTAACACCATTTCAAGTTTGCAAATAGCATTTAAAGGCATTTATACAGAATGCTTGTTTGTTTATTACATTTTTGAACTGTCCATCTCCCTCAGAGAGGAACTCTGGGCAGTGTACAATAAAATGTTAAACTATAAAAATAGTTTATAAAAATTACAGATTTAGAGGGAGGCAAGGATGATTACACACTGTTAAAATTAGTTTAACAGTTGAAGGCAGGATTCTCAGAGTACCAGCCAGCTCCATGGCTGTGTGCTCCTCTGGATTCTCCACATAAGGCCGCAGAGCCATGTTTGGGCTCCTTTTCAGGTCAGGAGACTGGGGGCCTGTCTCACCTCAGCGGGAGAATATTTGACAGGGCAGGGGCAACAGCAGAGACAGCTGTCTTTCTAGATCCCACTAGTCAGAGTTCTTTAACTGACAGGATCTGCAACATTTTTTCCCTGCCTGATCAAGTGGGATGGGCTGATGTAATGGGACAAAGAGGGTTCTGTAGGTAGCCTGGCCCCATGCCATGTAGGGGATCACATTTATATTAATATTGTTTCCTGATTGCTTATTTGTACCCTATGACAATCATTAAGTGTTGTACCTTATGATTCTTGACGAATGTATCTTGTCTTTTTATGTACACTGAGAGCATATGCACCAAAGACAAATTCCTTGTGTGTCCAATCACACTTGGCCAATAAAGAATTCTATTCTATTCTATTCTACATCAATAACTTGAATTGGACCTGGAAGCAATAATAATAGTTTAGCCTAGATAGGACAAATGGGTGGCCCTCAGGTGGCCATTGAAGCTAGTAGAACCCTAGATGGCAAAAGTTTCTCAAAATATATAATCCTTCAAATATAAAGCCCTGTCAAAGAAGCCTCCTTAAGCATTGCTGTTCATGACAAGAAGCCTTGTGATGCTCCTTCAAGAGTTCTATAGTCTCTGTGAGGTAAGTAGGTAGGAGTGAAAGGTAAATGTGACTATCATAGTGACTTTTCCCAGCATGTATGGATTCATTACAACTTGGGGTACAAGATGGAACTTCACAGCACTTTTTAGTGCTGTAAAGTGGAACAGGAATTTTCTAGCACAAACCTTTTGAGAATCTTCTTCCATGAAGGAATCTTTGCAACATTATGCTTGACCTATTTAAATTCCATAAAGCATGATACAGTGGAACTGGCCTCCGCTACTAAACATTGGTGTGATCTCAAGATATGATTATTTTCCAATATTTCTGCATGCAACTCAAATCCTCAAATGGCCTCAACGTCTGGTGGTTGGTATAAAATGTTTTATAAATGGCATTATTTACATAGAAATACATTAGCTTCCTAACTGCCCAATAGCATTTTTGTGCCAGCTATGATAACCACCTTCCTCATACAGGGTAGTAATAAAATTATTCCTGAGCAAAGTGGAACTGAAAGTGACTTATGTTATAAATGCTGCCTGAGCATTTGAACTTAACAATGATTCATGTGGGAGCCTGAGGTTTCTTGCTGCCTTGATAATGGGATAAGAAATAGGTAATAGATTTTCATCTATTCTTTTCACTTGCTTTATCTGGTTCTTTAAAAAGATCTAATAATTTTTAAGCCCATGAAAGCTGCAAGAGTGAGGATATCCTAATGTTAATTCTCAAAAGGGGAGGTAAATAGCTGTATGCAGGGGCTTTTTTAAATTTATTTTAAACATCCATAAGGAAGATTTGGAGGTAACACTCTATTTTATATTAGACAAGATAGGCTCGTAACTTTGAGATAGTTTAATTCAGGGTTCCCCAACCTTTCCAGCTTTGTGAACTGGTGGGGTGGAGAGGGGCTGGTTCGGTGTAAGCAGCGGGCAAACGCGCATGTGCGCAGCTCCATTTGCGTGAGTGGTGGGTATGTGCTGCTCGGGCAAATGGAGTGCACACACTTTTCATTGCTCACGTACGTGAGGATAGGCGGGCATGTGCATGCTCGCCCACCACTTTGGGCAGCCCGGTTCTAAACAGCTCACGGCCCAGTAGTGGGCTGCGGCCCAGAGGTTGGGGATCTGCTTTAATTTAAAGAGCACCATTAGAATTTTCTTTCAATGGTAAGTTACTTAAAATTGTATAATGATATAATATGATTAATGTTTTAATTGTTTAGTCATTGACCATGTCAAAAAGCCATAAAAACAATAGAGAGAAAACAATAGGACATATTCATCATCCTCCAGTCAATCCCAGTGTGTTCTAGGTTGTCCTCTTCAGAGTGGTCTTTGATATGAAAATCACAATCTTCCTAGTAATATACAGTACAAGTTCATTACATGTGAGAATTACAATAGTTTATCTTGGATGTCCTAACATGTCTTGATTTTCAAGGATATAAATATAGCAATAACAATAGCGCTTAGACTTATGTACTGCCCCATAGTGCTTTACGGCACTCTCTGAGCAGTTTACAGTCTCAGCATGTTGCCCCCAACAATCTGGGTCTCCATTTTACCAACCTCAAAAGGCTGGAAGGCTGAGTCAACCTTGAGCTGGTGAGGATTGAACTTCAGGCTGCGGGCAGAGTTAGCCTGCAATACTGCAATCTAACCACTGCATCAACACGGCTCCTATAGATTGTTCTTGAGTTATGACTGTAATGGAGCTTGCCCATTATTGTCACAAGTGGTTTAAGCTGTTAAGTGAGCAGCTTTGTTTAATGAGCCCACCCCCTGCTCTCCCTGATGCAACCATTAAACAAACATGTGGGCCATTAAACAGAGCATGGGATGTCTTATCTATCCCGAGTCTCCCAAGTCTACCACTACTCCCTAAAGCTCCTTGTGCGCCACTTCTTGGCCCTTGGTGTCACCAGAATCCTTTAGGTTCCCTCTCACCCAGCAATCAGAGTGATCAGGTCAGGTGGAGTCTGCAAACCCTCAGCAGCCAAAGGCAAATCAGACCATCTGGAGCTTAAGCTACAGTGCTTTCATAGATCATTATGTGGGTCCCCGTCAGCCTTATGAGGTAGACTAGACAGGAAACACTACCAGATGAGCTAAATCTACTTGTAAGCTACATTAACAGAATCTTACAAATCTGAAAGTACATCCCTTATAAACCAAGAAACTAGGGAATGTCTCTTCTGAGTCTTTTGCCCCACCCATATTCCTGCTGCGGCCTCATTGATGCTTGGGCCATCCATCTTGGACTCTGTGTCCTTTGGGATCTAGACACCCCCATTATTTGATTGAGTTTGCTAAGACAAAGATATTGCTAAACTGTTCCCAGTGGTTGGTCATTCAAAATGTTGGATATTGTTCTGTGGGTTCTCTATATCTTGTAGTCCAGTTGAGCCAACTATAGCCTTAGAGAGAAGCAAGGCATTATAATATCATGGACCAGATCTTACATCAGGGAGATGGAGTCATAAATGGTGCTGTAAATTCAACCCTTTTCTAGCCATTAGGTTAACATACCGATATTCTTCTCATTACTTCAGCAGTTGATTCAAAATGTATCCAAGGTATATGTTGTTTGTTGTTGTTATAGCTGCAAACCGCTTTAGAAGATACTGCCCCAAAATGTGAACCAGAAGTTCTGCTGCTAAACAGATTAAACGTCTGTTGTACATTCGTTAATTTTCTCAATATTTCATCTTCACACAACTTGGCAGTGTTGTAAAAGAATGAATCAGCTTCATCTGTAATATTTATGTTGTTAATTGTCTAAAAGTGCTTGTCTGAATTTCTCTTTGTCAAGGCTGTTGGCAGTGGGCAGCTTTTTATCCCCTGTACGTATAGAGAGATTTCCAACTTGCATTCCAACATATCCATCATTTTGAGCTGCATACCGGGATTGTAGGGCATTTGAATGTCAACAAATCTCTTTTACATCCTATTTCACTGGCGCTTGCATTCTATTTCATTGGGTAGTCATTTGGCTGCATGTAAGTCTATCAGATGCAGTTAACATTGGAGGAATTTGCTTGAAGTTGAAACAAAAGCTCTTTTGGTGTCCAAACAACTCTTATAAGGTCTTAAGTAGGGAGACCTGAAGGATCCAATTGTTGTTAATTCTCCTCTCCCTCTTTTCATTATACAGTAATACAGAATCCCTCTCTTATTGGAGATTAAATGTCCCTTCTTGTTAAATCCACGCTGCTCTCTCTTAATGTTTGGGCTTCTGTAAGTGATTAGTTTCTCTAGTTGTTTCTGGTAAAAGGCTTTTTTTTAAAAAAAAGAACCTAAGTTGTTGCTTATTGGTAAGTACTCAAAAATAGAAATGACTGTCTCAATTAGTGTTAAAAGGCATTTCCTAAGTATAAAGTCTGAGGCACATTCTCACTTGTAAGATTCTGTCCCTTCCTAATGGAAACTAGAGGTGCTGGAGAACTGATAGCGGCCTCAGAAGAAGTGTGTGTTGTAAAAGCATTTTTGGAATCTTGGAGAGAGATGGAGAAATCAGTTGTTGCTCAATCTTTATTTGCAGGTCATTCTTGGGTGTTAGTCTGTGATTTTGGATTGCTTTGGAGGCTTTGAAGTGACCTTCATTCCTGGGTTCACTCTAGGTCAGTGGTTCTCAACCTTCCTAATGCCACAACCCCTGTCCCGCTGCCGCGACCCCCCACCCCCTCCCCGCGCGCGATGAGGTGACAAAGGGAGCGTGGCACCAAGATGGCGGGCTAGCGCGCGTTTAGGCGACCCATGAAAGGGTCGTTCGACCCCCAAAGGGGTCGCGACCCACAGGTTGAGAACCGCTGCTCTAGGTTATTTCTTCCTTTTTATCATTTTATAAAGTATTTAAAAGTGCTCACTAGTAAATATGAATTCAAATCTTCACAAAGATGTCATGTTTACCTTCTAGGTTTATTGTATAAATAAACTATGATGGCCAAAATTCAAAGTTAGGTTTTTTTTTTTTTTTACTCTTCCATTCTGAATAACTTTTACAGTCATGATGTATAATGTAAATCTAATGTTTGGCTTGTAACAGCAACTAAATAAAATGTCAATGGATAAAGAATCTGTTCATTTGTTAGTATCAGTATAACTGAATAATTTTTTACTTTAGGGATTCAAGGCTTTGATATATACAAGTCACCAATATTAGTAGCTTTCTCTTTCTTTGTACAGTTACAATTTGCAGCAAGATCTTGTTTGTAGTTTTTCATTTAGGTCCACCACATCTAAGTTGAGTAATACACAGGAATTCTGATGGGGAAAAAGCCATAGAATTGTGTTCAGCCAGTAAAATGAAGAAATACTTTTTTATTCAGTATTTGAAATAAAATTGTTTAAAATAAAATTACTGTTAGTGGAGAAAAGAAGTTCAAATAGCATCCCAGTGTAGTAATGACTTGGGGGATGCAAAATGCACCCCACTAAGTGATGCCGTTGTAAAGTGATGTCATGTGACTGCATTGCATAGCAACAGCAACCCTGCAGTTCCGGTTGCAGTCATAACTCTGAGACCCTGTGGGTCATTAAACAGGAGAAGGTGGGAGTTTCAGGCAAGCAGGCTCACAGGTGAGAGCTGAAGTGAGAGCAATGGGCAGGCAGGGGATGTTGTGAGCAGGCACGCTAGAGCATGGTTGTATGCATGGGTACCATAAGGGGCATCGAGGTGCTGCAGACCAGCACTAGGGAGTATAGGTGGGTGCTGCAGGGGGACAGGGCCACTGGTAGGTATTGAGGAGCATGGGCAGGTCCAGAGTGCTGTGGGAGGTGGTGCTGCAAACAGGTGTTACAGAGCATAGGCAGACAAAAAAAGCAGTGAGAGCAACTTCAGACTTCCTGTTGGCTTCCCCACTGACTTTGTGGGAAGCCAGAAGGGACTGTTGGAAATCACAATCACATGATTATGCAGAAGCTGCAACAGCCACAAATCTGAGAATCACTCATAAGCCCCCCTCGCTGAGTACCATCATAACTTTGAACAGTCACTAAACAGGTGGTCATAATCTAAGGATTACCTGTATTGAAATTCAGGAAAGAGATTAAGTTTATGGGATATAGATGTTGGTTAATGCTAATTTTTTATTTGATTTGAAATGTACGTGAATTTTTTTACTGTTTTTATTTGTAACCTGCTTTTATTATTTTTACAAATAACTCAAGGTGACGAACATATTCAACACACCTCCCCCCTCTTATTTTTCCCACATCAACCCCTCTGTGAGGTGAGGTGAGGTGAGTTGAGAGAGTGTGACTAGTCCAAAGTCATCCAGCTGCCTTTCATGACTAAGGTGAGACTTTTTAATAAAAGTTTTAATAAGTCAAGGACTACCTGTAAGGTAAATAAATAGATAAATATTAACATCACACAGCTTGAGTGTTCAGTCTATTGAATTGGAAGGAACTGGTTTCAGTACCTTAGTATAATAATAATTGAGAGTGGTATGGTCAGTATTGCAGATAGGTAGAGCTATACAGCCAATATACACAAACCTTTTCAAAATTGAGCCTTTCTGGTTCATATTTTTTCTTTAAAGCTTTTTTCTTATTATGATAAAGAATAAAATATACAGAGGTAGCGGACAGATCTCTTACGTTTGACAGTCTTTTTAAATTCATATGAAATGGTATATAAAAAAAATTCAATTTGCTTACCTTGTTCAATATTTCTTCGGCTAGAACTGAAAATGCATTTTCAATATTTATATTATCCTTTGCACTGGTCTCAAAGAAAGGTATTCCATATTCCCAAGCAAGCTGGAATGCAAAAAAAGGAAATAAGGAAATACTTTGCTTTAAAATATAATTCTTAGAAAAATTAACTCAAAAAATGGCTCATACACTGTGAATATAAACTAATTCCCATGGTGAAGTCGAGGACCATCTGACTACACATATTTGTTCCTTTATTTACTGAATTAACATTTTAAACAAAAACTTATAATGGGATATTTAAGTAATGATTGAAGGGATGCTTCTTCACTTTCAGTTTATCTAGCTTTCTTTAACCTGTGGCAGATACTTCCTTTATTAACTAGGTTCAAATCTGTAGTACACAAAGGTTGATATTCTCGAAGATGGTACATTTGTTGCTTATAACCAGCAGATACTTTACATTAAAAATGATGAAAATAGACATCATTGTGGAGCATATGGTGCAGCATATGTTTTCAATGTAAGCATAATCATGTTTAGTTGTTGAGATACCCAGTAAAAAGATCAGATAGTAAATGATGTGAAGGATCTTTGCCAGACTGAACAGAACCAGATAGACGTACAGAATTGAAAAATTATGTTTCATAGTTTCAAATTGAAAAAGTACCTGTCCAACATTTTCATCTGATCTTATCCCCTACAACCTTACAACCCCCCCCCCCCGCTAAGAGGTTGAAAGCTCAAATGTATTTGGCTTGATACGCAATTATTTACGCATTCTCAAATCTGTATTGTAAAATGTTACTTTAAAACACTCATTCACAACTTTTAAATACAAACGTTTTAAAGTCATATAAAATAATTTTCAGAAAATGTGATGTCTTCCTCCAAGCATATAATATCTCTTTTTGAATTAAATATGCAAAGTAATTATAATTAAGATCAAGAGTTTTAGCCCAAGGTTTGGTTATAATTGCTGTATTGTCAGGTTCCGATGTGATGAAGGAAGTCAAACACAGATGAAGGCTTGAACCTTGTTTATTTACACCGGCACAAACTGACACTCGCAATCAGTGAAAGGAGAAAATTGTTGGAGCTACTGCTCCGTGCTCCCCACCACCATATAAAGCCATCAACCCCATCATTAGTGCGGCCCCACCCTGTTAATAATCAGTCCTGCCCCGCCCCCCATATGCCTGTCTGATAAGCCGCCCACGTGGCAGGCAATCCGTCCGATCCCCGACACGCTAGCCCACATTACATGGGCCAGGCTAGCCATTGTCTAGAGTTCACTGTGCAGCCTTCTTAGTCCGCCAGGCTTATGATGCGGTGCTGGCCACTCCTCCGGGGCTGCCGCGCCGCCACAGCCGAGTCGGGGACAACTGCCACGCCTCCGGGGCCATCGTGCTGCACAGCTGAGTCGGGGAAGCTTCGGCACGCCGACCGCGTCATCTGGAAGTGCCCGCCTCCCATCCATTGATTAAGGGACTTAATCAATATTTTTAAAAATAAATTATACTACATTCCAAGGTATGTAAAACTTTAAAAGTATGTTTTCAGTTGATAGTAATCCTATAGATAGTTCTCATAATCCCAGTTGATGCCTTTATGTACATAAACCCCACCCCCGCCAGCCATCTATGAGTCGGCAAAAGTCACTAAATAACATGATTTCAGATGTTTATTCTACAAGCCACCATTTGGGAACCACTACATTTCAAATGCAGCTTCTATAGGAGAGACTGGAAAAAATAGGAAAGAAAAGATAAATAATTTGAGTTGGAGAAAAAAGACTGCTTTTTTGAGTAGCAAATATCATTGTGTCACCTGAATTCAGTATAGCTCCATGGCAAATATCTTTATGGGGGAAAGCAGAGAATTTATAGCTATTTTGAGCACCTGTAATTATTGCCTTCCTCTAGTTTCTATAATTGATTGTTTGGAATAATAATAATAATAAAGACTGAATCATTTGTGCCAGCAAAAGCCAGCAAAAGCAAATCTAAGCAAATGAAAACATGGATAACAGGAAGAATTCTACAACCTCGCCCAAGTGAAAGTCTGGATTGTATCTTTCATTTTATGAACTTCCTTTTCATGCTATGAAACTTGCATTAAAAGAAACCTAGAAAGTATTGTGTGAATGAGAAAAAAAGTGCCTTCCTTTTCTGTTTTAATAATCTAATATTGTATGTTTTATTTTATTTATTTATTTATTTGTTTGTCAAACATGTACAAGATAGCAGGTATAGGTATAAACATAAACATAATCAAAGTGAATACAGATAGATGAGGACAATAGGACAGTAGGACAAGGACGGTAGGCACGCTGGTGCGCTTATGCACGCCCCTTACAGACCTCTTAGGAATGGGGTGAGGTCGACAGTAGACAGTCTAAGGTTAAAGTTTTTTGGGTTTGGGGAAGAAACCACAGAGTCAGGTAGTGAATTCCAGGCATTGATCACTCTGTTGCTGAAGTCGTATTTTCTGCAGTCGAGTTTGGAGCGGTTTACATTAATGTTGACACGTTTTATGTTTTCAATTAAAAGAATAATGAAGATTCTTCTGAGTTTGCACACTAACAACTAGGTTTCAACCTAACATGTTATGTGAAGCCAGTCCATGAGTTTATGGTTCAGTGTACTGCATGAATCCAGATAAGTTTCATTTAATGAAAAAATCATATATAGGCATGTCCAACCATGGCCTGTGGGCCACATGCGGCCCTGGACAGCTAGTAAGTAATGTGATCCCAAAAGATCGTAAACTTTTAAGATTATGTGATTTATATACATTAACTATATTAGAGCCGAGGTGGCGCAGTGGTTAGAGTGCAGTACTGCAGGCTACTTCAGCTGACTGCTAGCTGCAGTTCGGCAGTTCAAATCTCACCGGCTCAAGGTTGACTCAGCCTTGGGTAAAATGAGGACCCAGATTGTTGGGGGCAATATGCTGACTCTGTGAACTGCTTAGAGAGGGCTGTAAAAGCACTGTAAAGCGGTATATAAGTCTAAGTGCTATTGCTATATATTTTGTATGCAGCCCAAGACAATTCCTCTTAACTCAAAGCAGCCCAGGCAAGCCAAAAGGTTGGACACTGTTATGTTCTAACTGTTTCAACTGTGTTGCATGGTTCCAACCAGGTCCAGCGTTTGAGCGGGAAAAAGCTCAAACGCTATTGGCTGGTCTGTCTGACAGCTCCCTATAAAAGGGCAAGCTGTCAGACTGCTCTTTGCTGGTTGCTTACACAAGAGCTGAAATAAAGAGCTGCTTTGGAAGTCTGTCTCCTGTCATCTCTACCCACTATCTAACAGTGGCGACGAGGGCTTGGGCCAGGAGAACTGTGACTAGCTTCTTCAGCACTTTCAACCAGCCAGGCAGACATCTTCCTGCCTCCTTCTGCCGCTATGTCCACCTTCCACCCGCCGGCGCCTTTCGACCCGACCAGGG
>QLTV01003728.1:1597804-1625656 GCA_003457575.1 Thermophis baileyi | reverse complement strand
CCTGGCCGCACAGTCCGCTGCCTCACCGCCATCTGAATTGCGCAGGTCTAGTAGGGCTTCATAACGCCCCGCCTACCTGCGTGATTACGTATGCTGGACAGCTCCATCCAGGAGGGGAGGGGTGTTATGTTCTAACTGTTTCAACTGTGTTGCATGGTTCCAACCAGGTCCAGCGTTTGAGCGGGAAAAAGCTCAAACGCTATTGGCTGGTCTGTCTGACAGCTCCCTATAAAAGGGCAAGCTGTCAGACTGCTCTTTGCTGGTTGCTTACACAAGAGCTGAAATAAAGAGCTGCTTTGGAAGTCTGTCTCCTGTCATCTCTACCCACTATCTAACAGACACTCATGCCACAGATGTATCCTATAATCACAGAGTTGAAAACAAAATAAAGTACTTACATGATAATTTGCAAAAATAAAGTGATCATATGTTTTCAGATGTTCAAGTTATAAATGTAATGTGAATGTCCATTCCAAAGGAGGGGGAAAGATGAGAGATTTGGGTATGGTGGAGAAGGAAATAAGAATTTCCCCTTATATCAATTTCCTTAATGGAAGTTTGGTTCAAGTTAGTTGTTTAAAACCTGATCTCAGCAGTGATTTAAAATTGCCATCTTAGCTCAAAAACGAGTCAATAAATTATGCTTACAACAGTGAAGTGAGAAAGCAGAAATTATATGAAAGGCTGTTTTGTTCTTCAAACTCCTCTTAACAATGTTTTCAGTCACTATTGTCTGCTGCATGTAATATAACTAATACACTTTTGTTTGTTTATTAATATTATTATAAGAAACGACATTAGTTCATTCAGCTTTGCAGCCAATCTTTCCTTCAAGAACTTAAGGCAGCAAACATGGGACCACCCTTCATTTTATTGCAATAGCAACTCGGTGAAGTAGGTTGGGCTGAGATAATGTGACTAACATAAAGTCACTAAGTAAGTTTCCAAGAGTGAACTTGAATTTGGGGCTGCCCCAAACTAGTCCAACATTGCTTCCTAGGAAGCTTTCATTAATGAAGTAAAGCTTCATTATAAGAGTCCCTTATAGGGAAATGGGCAGCATAAAAATGTAACAAATAAATAAAAATAAATAAAAAATAAAAAGCAGAATCTTTCATGTTCTGACAAAGAAATATAAAGGCAATTCAGAACATAAAGGCAGGAGGCAGATTAAGGAAAGGAAACCATAGATTTTGTTCCACTAGTAAGCTAACAATTGCTGGGTAGTCATAGAAAATTGGAAAATGAGCTGAAATATTTAAAATGAGCCAATGAGATATCTCAACACTGCCACCTTGTGATCATTTATAATGATAATTTTTACCATAGTTGTGTGGTCACAAATACTTAAAAAAGAACTACTGTAATTTCCTTGAATGCCACTTGAAATACCTGTCATGATACCAAATTCAACCTATGATGTTAAGGTGTTTTTTCCTGGGGTATATTTGTTGGAAGATTGTTTGGGCCACTTTCTCTTTTTATACTCATTTGAGGAGTTATAAAATGCAGGAATACTGTTTTTTGACAGCTGAGTTGGAAGGAATTCTGGGAACCACAAATGAACTGGTTCCCTTTTGCACTGAGGGGAAATATTCAACGTAGATATTATTTAAAAATATTAAACATGTAGAGTGGAAGGAGACAGAAATAAAGTAATTTCTGAAAGTGTTCTATTTTCTATTTAACATTTTTTTGTAAGATTGACGGGCATAAAATAAATCTTAGCAAGCAGGTCATTTTTTTTTTCAAAAGCAAATTTTAAATGAATTGACTTGTTTCATACTTTCTAATTTTAAATGAATTGACTTGTTTCATACTTTCTAATTTATAATGAAATCCAATTATGATTTAACCTTAGAGGGGACAAAATATAAATGCATTTATACTGTACTCACTGTGAAGAAAGTTGGATGTCATTTTTTATAATCTTTTTTCTTTTTCCTTTGTCTGTTTACTATTTTTCTTTATTTTCCCTATTCTCTAAAAAATTTTATCTTGTTAAAAATTTAAGAAAAATTATTTTAAAACTGTATTGAAATTACATGCACCCTTTCTGCTAATGATAATTATCTTCTGCTGCTAGTAGGTCACTGGAGCATTCTGGGGGGGGGGGGACTCTCTTCTGAAAAATTGGAAGACAGTGTTAAAGCAAATATTGAATCCACATCAGGGACAACTTGAGGCAACAAGAAAAGTATAATCCTGTGAATAGAAGCCCACTCTTACATCCTCGGATTCCACTCTATAACTCTACCCATAATATTTTAAATGCAGAGTTTTATAATATTTTTAAATTTTTGATAAAATTAAGAAAAATAGAAGTTTCAGATTTAATTTCTAAGCATTTTTGCTATTGGTTTATTTTTGCAGTTTACCAAATATAGTAGTAGTATTGGAAATAATTCTTCACTATATTGTCCTTTAGTATTGAAACAGCTGCTATTCTGCAATAGTAAACTACATTGATGGTCATATTGCAAATATATTGTTATAATGTACCCCAAAATATTTAAGCAACAAGGCAATCACTTATAATACATGCCTACCTTTTCTCCTTTGTTTTTTGAAATTATACGTTCTGCCTCCTTATCGCACTTGTTACCCAGCAGTATTATGTCTGTATTTTCACCTACTTTCTATAAATAGACAGAATATGAGTATCAATACATTGAAATATAGCTGTAGTATTCTTTTGCCTAGTCTTACAATATACATTTTCTCTATCTGAAAAGTAGAATCTTACTATACCCAAATAGACAAAAAATGTAAACCTGAGGAAAATTTCAACCAATCAAGAGAACAAATATTCAGTGAATAAAACTGAACAAATGAATCATCTCATTCCTTATTTGCTTCCAAGTTAATTATTATAAGGGAACTGTCCAGTCCTTAGCGCATTCTGGCATCACACAGATGTTATGAACTTTACAACATTTCTACAAATGTTTAGGAAAACTTGAGCCAAGCCAGATAGTCACAAATTACAATTATGCATGAAATATTTTAAAACAAGTCACCTATTACTCAATACAATATGGACCAGATGAATTAGTCATTACCTATAGCAAACATAAAGAACAAACACCACAGGTTTCTGTTCACAGTGCACATAATTTCATGGGGTAATGAAGATGATCAGTCCTCTGATTTTGCAAATATTTTAATTTTAATTCTTAGGTCAAGACAACCAATAGTTATGTACAGCCTAAATCTCTAACTGTATTCAGCCATGTGATAGAAGGGAAGGGTGCAGCTGCTTTAAAGTATTATAGATGGGGGTGCATTGCTATGTCCTGCATCCCCCATGCTCTGAAGCATTTTTAGGACCCTGTATCCAAGATGCTGTATTGCCTAATATGTAACCATCCCACACTAGACATTTTGCACATACTGGGTTAATACTTCAAGAAAGTTGTAATAAAAATCCACAGCATCCACAAACCACTGAATCATTATGAAAGGCTTTGCTTTCAGTTTCTTCACTTAGCACAGCGGCCCCCAACCTTTTGGCACCATGGACCAATTCGATGGAGAGAGGTTTTTCCACAGACCGGAGAGGGCGTGGTTTCGGATGCTGCCTGCATCCCACAGATGGGGTTTTGCTTGTTTGCGCAGCCCAGTTTCTGGCATGCCACAGACCAGTGCCAGTCCACAGACCAGGGGTTGGGGACCGCTGATTTAGCAGATTTACCTTGAAACAGTAAGTTTCGACAGAATCTGATTATCTTAATCAAAACACACTCTACTAAGGATGGGATAGAATCCCATTCTTCTACACTATGGAATGAAGCCTTGGCTGGGCTTTCCTCTATTTGTCCTGTATAGACAAATAAGTAGTAAGTCGGTACTTTAAAAAGTATTTGTGAATACGAATCTATTGTTTCAGCAAGGGAAACCTTTCTAATTCTAGTCATGGACTTAAGATTAATTGTTCTTGCTGCTTCCTAACAACTGAGAAATTCTTTGAAGTCAAGGTAACAAAAAGGTATTACGCTTCTTTAGGACATTAATATAAAATATGATATACAATGGAAACTTTCTTCTTCAAAAAGTTGATTGCATATACAATCACACACATGATCATTTTTAAAAAAACACAGAGGTCTTCAGAGGAGGAAGACTTCAATGTGAATGTACTTTATGCCTGCATAAAATGGGAATGGGATTTTACACATGCTTTTTTTATGCTTATGTAAAATTGAAATAGAATTTATTCATTCAAGTGGATGTTATGCATACGCAGAAGCATATAGTGTACAATTTTTTTTCTGTTGTTGCATCTGAAATCTGTTACATCAAGGACTGTTAAAGTTCTTCTGTCTATTCCAAAAACTAAATCTGGAATTTGGAAGTTTATATGCAATGTATCAAAGTATGGAACTTTTCCACTTCATTCAACATTTATAGATCCCAGTTCCCACCCAAGGATTCCAAGAATTGAAGTGACCCTCAAGAAGAATGTCAGATTAACCTTAAATTTAAAAAGTCTATAGAAATCACGCTCTTACCCTATAAGTTCTAAATGGAATTATGCTGTTGCTAAAGCCAGGAAAGTTAACATAATTAACTCTTAGCAAAAAGAAAGACACGTAAATAGAATAAAACAAGAAGACCACTTGCTTTGCATCTGTTAAGTTACGTGAGTACCTTTGCATTAGTGCAGCGATCTCATATATTTTAGCGTAAAACAGAAATATCGCCCCAACACGCAGAAAAGATGCAAAGGAACAACATTATTATTCATGACAGTCAATAGAGTTATTAGTATCCTGCATACCTACTCATAACTGTATTGCTCACTTTTAGCAGCAGAGCACTAGACAAGATTTATTAAAGTCTGCCATTCCATCTCTTCTAATTTACTCAACTAATCTCATTTCATAAATGCAGCTGATGTTCAAGATAATGCAGTTTCTAAAATGAAATAACCTCATTATCAGAGTACAGGCTTAAAATAATGAATCAATCTAACCTGTGGTAGACCAAAATGTTGATTTTTTTCAGTAGGCATTGGAGCTTTACTCATTAAAGTCAATGGCTCCCCTACATAAAATTATATGACATTCCTAAAACACAGAATTGTGAATAGATAAGCATATCATATAATAATTTGTAATAATTAGAAAAGATATTTAATTTTATTTGCTTTCTAAAAACTGACTAAAATTCTTACATTTGAAAAACGAACAATGAAATTCTTCTCTACTTTTCGGATATGTGTATCTTTATTCAATATTGATTTAAAGCAGTCATATCAGAAAATATATTTTAAAAAATCCAGAAAAATACATTTACATATTACTTTAAATTAAAATCTTAACACAGATTCCTTCATTGTGGTGCTATTTGCACAATTCAGATAATCAACATTGCTTTGAGAAATCTATAATTTAATTTTGTTTCTTTTCCCATTTATTCTTTAAACCAAGCGCATATAGCTTCTTTATTACAGGAAAACTTGAGACTGATTTTTCAGCTCTAAAAATTAAGAACAATTAATTCATATTCTGGATTCCTTATGAGCAGCATTATGTTTTTTATCAGCCACTAGGAGGAGTAGTTCAATAGTAGTTTGCCACATTAGTATACAAAAGTAATTGATTACATAGAGACTCAAGGGAAGCCTTGTTCTGGATTATCTGAAAAATTTGGGAGCCTAAGCAGATCTGTTATTTAACATATCTTTGCAATTAACATGCAATGAGATGTGATTTGACACAAACACTATTATAATTGTGTTTGAATTATTATAATTATTACCAGTAGTGGAACTGAAGGAACCATGGTTTTCGTTGCTTATCTGCTTTTTAACCTCATTTTACAGTATCTTTTTCCTACTTTTTAAATAAATGTTTTATTCCTTGTTAATGATTCCAAATCACCTGGTGGATTAAAGTTTACACATAGCCACTTAATTAGGAGGTGAGGAATTAATTTTGCTTAGGAGCAAAGAGCACTAGAAAACATATTTTGCCCAATAAATAACTACAAGTATCCTTCACATCCAAACATCCATACAATACACATAATGCAAAAAAAAGACACAACAGTACTTCTGTATACTTCATGCATAGAACAGGAACATGTGTAAATACTTTGTACTACAAAATACATTTTAATTGCTTGAAGGAGAGATTAATTCTTGCTATTAAAAAGTAATAGCAAGAAATTGAAATGTCCTTAAGAGGGCTCCCTAAGATGCATAAAGTGCTTCATAAGTCATAAGCTACTAACATGAAGATTGCAGTTTTGTAAATACATCATTTGTTTCAAGTTAGATTAGCATGCAGTTCGACAGGTTACAGTCACTCATCTAAGAGGCCTAATATTTAGCTCAGGTTAACTGCTAGAGCAAAATATTAAGGCAAAAATACTTTAATTTTTTAAAATCTAAAATGCATGTTCACTCAATGAAATTGTAAATTTGAAACAAATTGGGGGAAGTGCTTCTATTTCACAATGATTAATCACAGATTTCAACACTACAAAATAAGAATCGCTGGTTTTAGTAGCTTTATAAAATAATATATAATATCATAGACAGTAGCATGGAAAATTAGCTATCAAGCCATTAGCAAAGCTGGCTAAAGGGAACTTTAACTATTACAGGAACATTTCAGTGAATACAATATCAAAGAAGCAACAGCATATGAAGTTTATTACCATCATATCTAATTGTGGGCTTTTTGAAGATATCCAATTAACTCTTATGATAAAGAATGGATTAAATGACTCTAGTCTAATGCAATAGAATTGTTCTTATATTTTTGCAAACAAGCCTATCAAACCAGTAAATATGATTAAGTTAGCATGTAGTAGATAAGTATTCTTTACAGTCAAAGGCCAACACTAGCAAACATTTAGAAATAATAAAATATTGTATAAAGACAATAGGTTTCTGGCTTCTCTGCATATTAATCAATACTTTCCAGATAAGAATCAAATTGTCCTTTGTTGTTATTCTTAAGACAATGCTAGGTTTATTCAGATGTTTACTAATATTAGATTTAGTAATTAGTATCACATAATTTTGTAACATGGTATATTATCTTTAACTGATAAAAATATGGAAATGTAAAATAAATCTGTGATATCTGGGAAGTCAACAAAATCACTGTCTCTATAAAAATTAGCATATTCCACAAAAAAAAAATTGCTATTGCTTTTGATCCACAAGAGTATGTATGTTTCTTAAGTACAATGTTACCTTAAGTAAATTTACCCTGTAAAATTACCAAAGTAGCAAGTGAAATTTTGATTTAGCAAACTCTCTCTTATATTTAGGGAGTAAGCAAAAAAGAATAAGCCATCCTAGCTGGAAAGATGGATGAGCCACTTTCCGATTCTACCAATTTAGGATCTAATTTCTTGTTGAAGGTTTACATCTTTAATATATTGTCTTGGAGCCAATACTGCTTATTTATAATCCAAGGAGAGTAAATATTCAGGGGATAATCCAAGGGAGCAGAATTTTAAAACTATACACTGTTTCTACCTAGATTGAAATTTATTAAGATATGTACCGGTAGACAGATAGACAAGCCAATTGGGAAAAATAATTTTTACTTAATTATTTTTATTTTATGTCTGGGAAGAATTATTTGTAGCCAATAATTGGCAATTGCTATCCAGTATCTCTGTTTTCAACTTTCAACTTTCTACATCCCAACCATCTGCTATATAGCTGGATAACTCTAAAATTCTGCTAATGAATTTTATCTGTAAGGATTCCATAACTGAAATACGGTAGAAGATAAATGAGCACCATACAAAAGTTGGGACACTGATTTTATTTACAACAATTTAATGCTGGCAAATACCAATTCCCCCACCCCTATCCTCCATAAAGAGAAAAAATTCAAAATAGCCGCTGTGCTCCTTTTGATTTCCTGTGCGGTATGTGCCATTTGTGGATTCAATCTTTGTGATGGAATCTCCAGCTAGACTCGAGGGAGGGGTCAAAAGAGGCCAGAAGAGCAGAAGCTTACCTCATATATATCTTTCATCCAGTGTGAAATTCCTTGAAAGCTTTTTCCATCTGTGATATCATAAACAAGAACAAATCCATGTGCTCCTCGGAAAAAACTAGTAGTAAATGTATGAAATCTTTCCTGGCCAGCTGTATCCCTAAAATAGATTATAACAGATAATTTAGCACTATTTTTCTCTGCAGAACTGTAGACAAAGAGCCACATATACTCAGTGCAATTACAGTATCTATGAATTAAAAGTAGAAGCAGGGCTGACTTGTGGAAATTCGAATGACCCAGTTGCTTTTCCTTTGATATATATCTTAGGCCTTCTACATGAGAGAGTTGTTCCAGGGCAGATGCTTTGCAAAACTGGAACTATGGCTATAGAAAATATTCTTAATCTGACGACTTTGGCCCTATGAAAGAAAGTTTCTTTTCACCCAGTTTATGGCCTATTCTGAATACACCAGAACCAGTCTGGTGCTGTGGTTAAGGTACCAGAGTATAATCTGGGAGACCATGAGATCTAATCCCATTCTGAGGCATAAAGCCACCTGGGTGACTTTGGGCCAGTTACTCAGCCTAGGAAGGAGGCAATGGCAAATCGCTCCCAAAATTTTGCCAAGAAAACTACAGGGCCTCATCCAGGCAGTCACCAGGAGTCAAAAACCAACTTGACAGGCATAGTCAATCAATGTGCTTGTAAATGTATATATCCTGATGTATACATCAAGAATCTCTATATATTCAAGGATGACATGGATGTAATGTAAATGGTTGTTATGGGGAAATGTCCATCCTATAGGATAGATCAGACTAAGAAATTGACATTGTGTAGGCCTAAAACTCCTTTTTTAGAATGATAGTTAGTATGGAGGAGGGGGTGCTGTCTGAGTTGTTTGCATAAATCTTTTTCTTGGTTTGGCCTTAAGCCACATATATCTGCAGATCTTCGCTGTGCTCATCATCTAGATTCTTTACATGTGAAGCCCACAAATATTTTTAGATGTAAAATGATGACAAAGACTGGTGTTTTGTGTTGTGCCAAAGTTCTGCATGAAATTTTTTTAATGTTTGCAAATTCAGGAATTCAGATGTGCTGGCGGATCTGGAAGACAACAATGGAGGCGTTCACAAGCACGTTTGGTACCTACTGGAACATTAGCAACTTTAATCCACTGGTTAGCGTGCATTTGGAAACAACAATATATTCATTATGTTTTTTTTCTGCTAAAGAAGACTATTTAGAAGACCAAAACTAATTATATTCCTTATAAAACTTACCATATTTGAAGTTTCATAACTGTCTTATCACATGAAATTGTTTTCACTTTAAAATCAATGCCTAAGAAGAAAAATACAGACTTATGAATGTAACTCTTAATAAGAAAGCAAATCAAAAGACAGAGAAAAAATATAATCTTATCAAGGGGAGTACACAGTAAAAGAGCAATTTTCACATAAATGGAAACTCCACAGCTATATTTTCCCATTGAGAAATCATCTCATCGTCAGAAACATTCTGCAGCACACTCTAACTGAATTAAATTATCTTTTTGCATTTAATGCACATTTAGAAGTCTGGTTTAGTTTAAGTTCAACAAGTGATCATTTTATTAACACTTCAATTCCAGAAAGATAACATAAAAATGAAAATTATTATCTAAGTCCAATACATTGATATTTCTGCACTGTAAGATCTATAAAATAAGAATAAAGTGTGCCCTTATTGTAGGGAGACAGCTGTACAAATTAATGGTTGAATTCCTTTTGAGCAATAGCTGAGGCAGCATCTAAAAGGGCACAATAAAAACAGGAAGGTCACTTTCAAAATACTGGGTTGGAAATGCTTAAAAAATAATAAGTCAACAGGGGATTTCCAGTCCTACAGAAAACATTTTATATTTGACATAAATTTTAATAATAAATTGACATGAGATTTTTATTTATAAAAAGACAGCTAAAGTGCTGAATCAGACAAAAACTTAATCTAAATTAAAATAAGGCATATTGACTTCTTAAATCAACTTTACATTTATTGACCTAAGGGTCAATGAATGTTAGTGAAAAACAGAAGTCAATAAGCATTGCATGCATGAGTTATTCATAGCTTTATATAAAATTTTAAACAAATTTCACAAAAGGACAAGGTTGAAATAGGGAAAGAGAGAAAGAAATAAAGAGTACCAGTTGCATCACCAATAGTTCTCAGCAATCCGATTGCATGGCTGTATAAAAGTTAAACCCATCATTCTGTATCTTCCCTAATTTTCATCCTGCCTTTTTAATGTTATTATAAATATGGTACACAACAATCCAAATCTAATTCTAAGAGGTACACCTAGACTCCTTCAACAGGAAGGAAGTAAAGGGGACACTTAGACTTCAACATCTTATTCTTTCCAGTATGGATGAATTATCACAGTGTGTTCTGACCCAGCTCCCCAAACACGACAAACCCTCTGAAGTTAACTCAAAGATTCCTTTATTAGGAGCGCCAGCAGCCCTGGCAAAAAGTTTCTCTCTCACTGCAGGCTAACAAGTCCGGCCGGCCGGGAGATGAATAGTTGTCTGCCACATCTATTCATCTCCGCCCCCTGCCTTTTATCTCCAGAGCTAGGGTGGGGCTTCGCTAGCAGCGGTGGCTCTTCCTTCCCATGGATCGGCCCACGGATTTCCACTGCTCTCCTCTCCTCTGCCTTCTGCGCATCCGCGCATCAGGCACTGGACCCAACTGTTCCTCCTCTTCCTCATCAGCCATCTCCAGACCTGGGGGCTGTTGACTCTCCATCTGAGGGCTGATGGATGGCCCAGCCTCTGTCTCTCTCTCTCTCTGCTGACGGACGGCCCAGGCTCCGCCTCTGTCTCTCTCTCTGCCAGCTCCATTCCCTCTTGCCCCTCGGAGCTCTCAGGTTGCCTTGATGCTGACCCTGACTCCTATACCTCCTCCTCCTCTGATTCAGCTGCTGGAGGGGCTGGTGGCCAGTAGGCCACAACACAGTATCTCTCAACCTTAGCAACTGGCAGATGGGTTGACTTCAACTCCCAGAGTTGAAGTCCACCCATCTGCCAGTTGTCAAGGTTGAGAAACACTGTTCATAAAGTATGATTGAGACCTTGAAAAAGAATAATAAACGGCACACTGTATCCTCAGTTCCTAAGCAAAATGTTCCTTTCCAGACTCTTGGGTAGCTACTAAACTGGAGATGAAACTGCAGAAAATTTAAGAAGGCTGTTCTAATCCATTTCCATATTTTTGCTGGTCACTTTCTAAGATAACTCAATCAAGACTAACTTGCATGCTACCATGCAAAAAAAGATGGGATTTTCTCATATATGTTGATAAATGTACACACTTTTCTATACACCTTGGGTTTTTCCAACCATATTGATGCATCTCTTTTATTCTTCCATTGCCCTAAATTTGGCTCCAAATCCTCTTTGAATCCACTGAGTTGGCTGTTAATCAGATGTGATATTTAACCTCCTGTCTTACTCCCTTTTCTTGCTTATCAACTTTTGGTGGAAGCGTTTCAGCTTCTGGAAAGAAGGAGATAACATACTATCATTATAACAATTACTGTACTCTGTGCTAGGGTATACTTTCTGCAGTACAAAGTTAATGCATCTCTCTCTTGTTAAAAATCTGGCTAGTGTTCAAACAACAGTACATCTACTTCCTGCTCCACTTAGCTATTTGCAAATAAAGAAGCAATTCTTATGATGTTCAAGAAAGGAATATGACATTAATCCATCTAGCCCCTTAACTTTCCAAAATCTATATTCTAGCTCCCTTTTGCTGTTTTCCAAAAAATACAACCTTTTTTTAAAATTTATTTATTTCATTCAGGGTAGAAGAAGATTCTCCTGATGGTGTAATAGAACTGGATGTTTGGAAGATTTTTAACTTCTAAGAAGTCAGTAATAAGCAGCTTCCTAAAGTAATTAAGTGAGGAAATGGGGGAACCCAGTATCTCTTTGAAAGTTAGGCAGGATGATTTTTCCCTGGCTCCCAGAGCTCTCAAACCTGCTGGAAATCACTATTTTATAATCTCTTTGCAGGGAGATTCTGTGTGGAGCAAACTTGTGGGTGACCCTTATCCTCCGCTTGATCCAGAGAGGAATTTTGAGGAGCCAATCCATTCACTGGGTTCTATTTTCACCAATTGGTCACTGTTGCCCTCGGAAGTCCAAACAGTTATACATTTCTCAATTACATGTGATGCTTAAGTGTATGTTTATCTCTGAGTAGATGAAAAGATGTAATGGAATGTAGGAATGACCTTGGGGAAAGAGGAGAAGAGACGCTGCCTAGGAAACAATCAGACAAGAAAGGCAAGAGCCCCCAGTGACTTAATAGTCAGAGAAAGAAACTTAGGAAGAACCTGCCCTAATGCATCAAATGGTTGGCAGGAAGTTTATGCTTTCACTTGCAAGATTCTATTAATATAGCCTTACAACGAAATAAAATTAGTTCATCTTTTCATGTTTCCTGTCTAGTTTGCCTGGGCAGGCTGACAAAAGGACATTTGGGACAGTATAAATAAGTATGTAATTATCTGAAAATTCTAGGAGGGAAAAACAAGGCAAGAATGCATTTCAGTATTGCCACAAAGCAATTGAAATAATGTTCACGAAAACAGATGAAAATACATGATGCAACCACCATATTTGGCCAGTATCTGGATGCGAGGCTGTGTGATATATGTGTGCATATATGTGTTTCTGTATATGGGGAGTATGCAAGGAAGAAATGCAGAAAAGAACCCTTGGCTTTTTATATTAGCAAGGATTCTATCAATAGGTAAAAAAATTGCCTCTACTTTGAGAGCAAAGATGAAAGAAAGGATTCTGTTGGCCCATAATTCCTTTGCAGAAAATAGGTTTTGCCTCTAAAGAGTTCTAAAAACTCAGTACTTTCTTGTATATACTTCTCATTGTGGTAATACAATATTCATTGCAAGAAAATATGTCACAGAATATTTCAAAAATTTATTTGGCGAAGCATCTCCTTGTTCACTTGGACATGCAAATCTTTCTTCCCATAAACTTTTTCCCTGGTGTTCAATGAGGTGCCATTGTTTAAACAAAAAACAGTTATTCTTTATAGTCTGCTATTCTCAATGTGATGAGTCTGCCTTATGATCCGTATAAGTTTAATTAGAAAACTATAGCTGCTTATAATTCACAAAAACTGCATAATTGAAGAGGAAGAAGGGCAACCATCCCTGAGAGTTTAAGTGCTGAATAAAGTGCTTTCAATGAAAATTTACTGTGAATGCTTTTTTGTTTTTTTAAGGAAAGCAAATCTTGAACAACTAAACGCTACTACCCACAGCTGCAACCCTCCAATATTGCTAGCAAATTAGCAACATGCAATTATAACACTGGGATTGTGAGCAGGAGTTGAAGTGCCCCAAACTATGAGAAACAAGCATTTAAGCACCAAGAAATGACATTTTATCATATTATCTTACTCACTGTATTCCTTTGTCTCTAAGCAAAGTGAGGGAACTCACATTTCTTTCAGAGAGGAAATTCTAGGGGGAGATGAGAGGACTTTGAGATAAAAAGAATTGATGCCTCCAATTGAGATCTGATCTAACATTTACATAATTACTTTTTAAAAAATTGAAACTGAGCTCTTGCTACTAAGTTGTGTGGTATTATATTTGCAGGACATCCATCTAAGAAACAGAACATTCCAACTTAAAGTCTGAATCCCACTATGCTTCTCCCTCAGGCGTTATGTGGATTCCTTCCGTATCTCTAATAAGTTGAGTTCATTGATGCTTAACCATTGTTGCAACAGTTGGGGGGCAGCAATAGAGTCATTGACTCTTCTGACTCTCCCCTGCTCCTATCCCAAAAACAGCTTCACTGGTGGGCCACTAAAATGGAGGACTTTCTCTTACTTTTTAAAAAGGGAGAAACTGACAAGAGTTTTACTTCTAACCCAACCACAGTAAGAATAGTAAAGCAGTGTGTGTTCCACAGATGGATGCACCAAACCAGAAGGTGTCAAGTACTAGGGAGTGGAGGAGGGTTCATATAAAAGTTCTAACAATGGAAATCACATGCCTTCGATGTGGCATTTGCTCTCTTAGCATGGATAGGAAAGATGGCTAGAGAAGCAGGGAAATAACACCAGCTGGGTATAATGCACAAGCACCTTTAGTACGTCATTGTCAAAGCTGAAGAATGAGTTGAAATTTGGACAACTACTTTTTTAGGCCAGGTTATTTCCAGCCAATTTTACCATGGCGTCAATAACTAAGGCTGCTGTGCAGGAGAGTCCTGAGACTGGTAGCCACTGCCCATTTTTCAGATAGGGAGCAAAAGAGCAAGGCATGACTATACCTTATTACCTATAATATTATTTGCAAGGAGGGAAAAAACAGAGAATGAGAGATAATAAGCATAAACCATACTTCCTGGTAAAAGAATCATAGCTCGGGCTGCAAGCAGTCTCGGTAATTTTTTTCGCTCTTTCGAAGGACAAAAATTAGACAAACGTCACAATAATAAATCACACTTTTAAAATCACCATCCAGCTCTGACATGGATCCTGCCACCATGCTGATGTGAGCACAGCAATCACACCAGCAACTGTTCCACTGTGTACATTACATTCTACAACTTGGTTGTGCATTGCTCTGTAGCCGACATACAACAGATGTACATGATGCAGATTGTGCATTGCTGTGTAGCCAATGTAAGCAACCAGTCTGCAGATATTCACCTATGCACACACAGTTTTAACTATGTCTTAGCTAGAAAACAATTTGTAAGAGGATTTTAAAACTAGTCACATATTATAATAGGCCTTTTAAACATCAAGTCCAGCTGAAAAGCCTAGATCAATCCACAGCATGCACAAAGCTGCTGTATCTAAAACCTTCAAGAATTAGCTTTAGATGATACTGCCACATGATTGATTTATAGTATAAAATGTTATGGATCTTATCTATTTTAACGCTGAAATGATTGCTCAGGCATAAACATTTCAGTCATATTAAATGAAAATTCTGCTTGCTTATGTCAAATCTAAAAGTAACTCATTTTATGATATTTTGTATATCTATATCTATTTCACAGGTAATTGTTTTGGTCATGCATCAAAAGAACCTTGAAAAAGCTATGCAACCAAAAGAAATGGAGCAATAGAGACAAACAGATAAGTTGAATCAGTGGGTTGTTGAGGCAAGATTTGGGGAGGAAAAAGTCAGGGTCATGCTCAACATAATAACTCAACATTCCAAGATCATAGACTTCTCTTGCTGTGTCATAGGACAATTCTTCCCACACCAGCTTATCCAATAGTACTGTAGGTGCTACAAGAAGAGAATGGCCCCTTCTGCTCAGAATGGGCCAGGAGTGATTGGTCCTCTATACCTTGGCTGGATTTTGAAATTAAATACAAGAGTTCATTTATTGCCCTCAGCAAACTACAACAAGATATGCTATCAGAATATTTTGAAGAGTTTAGCTGTGGCAGAAATATTTGCCCAAGGCAAAAACATGGTTGGAAAGAAGTGATTTTGTCTTTTCCATTTCAATTGCAGTAATGACTTTCTATTTATACTGAGCAGTTTGCTGTTCCTATATGCCAAATGAAGGACAATTAAAACTTGAAGGCCGATTCTCATGTGTGATGAGAATGCTCACTTTGGATACCACTACTTCTCTATCTTGCTGAGATCCTTTGATTCACAGGTTCTGAATCACTTCTCCATCAGAATGATACCCATTACATCTAATTAAACTATGTTCCCCTTCACACATGTCCCGCATTGATCTGAGACTGATGATGCGCCCATGTCTCCATAATGCTAAGATACTTCCACAGATCTTTGGAAGTTGAGCTGATTAACTTTTAGTTCAGTTGCCACTCAAGAGGTGATTCTGAAAAAAAAAAAAAAAAAAGCTATATTTGTTCTGCATATAATGTGGGTTATTTCATACTGATGAGCATTCTAGCCTTGTCCTAACTCCCAAGATTTCTTTTTTTTTTTCTGCAACCAAGGCACAACAGTAATTCCCCTGCCACCATCTCAGGTCAAGTAATTCTCAAAAGGAAACAAAGCAAAGGAAAAAAAAAAGGGGGGGGGCTAGTGAATAGCAGACAATGGCTGAGATATTTTCATCATACATGGTGGACTTTTCATTGCCCCAGTGCTAGGGAGAGCATTCAGCACTTGTGTGGCAGTGCAGGTCCACTGAAGAGACTCAGAAACGTGACACCAGTGGCTATGTGGAAGTTCTAGTCCTACCTTAAATATGGAGCTTAGCTGGATATCTTTAGGCCAGTCACGCTCTCTCAGCCTATGATGATCAGGCTTGGGCAACAAGCCAGCCAGTCAATTCCTGTTGCATGCAATCAAATGGGTCAACACTTGGTTCATCCAAATAAAAAAATGAAACTTGCACTTGCAGGAAAAAAATGCTAGGGAAAAAAAAAGCATTACAGTGGTACCTCAGTACTCGTTGGTAATTCATTCCAGAAGATGCGATGAATACTAAAACCAATGAGTCCTGAGAAAACTCCTTGGCTTACTATGTGACTTGCTATTTTGGCTGGAAGAAATAGCAAGTCACAAAGCAGCCAACATCATCAAGTTCTTCCTTGTGCATCGACTACTGGGAGAAAGACAAGTGCCGGGACAAAATTTCTGCTTCAAAACGCATTGGATACTGAATTCAATGAGTTTTTAAGCAGTCAAGTGCTGAGGTATGACTGTATAGTATTTTCATGGAATAAATATAAAGATTACAACACCCCTGACAAATGGCCATCCATCCTCTATTTAAAAATATAGAGGAAGGGTTCACAATTTCCTGAGGAAATTGGTTGAAAACTTATCACTAAGACTCTTTTCCTGACAACAAACAAAATCTACTTCATTGTCATTTAAGCCCACTGTTTGTAAGCCCACTGCCTACTTCTCATGTTTTTCTTTTCGGGCCCCTTAATATATAGGTTGTTCTCTGGACATGCTCCAGTTTGAAAATGTCTTTCCTAAAATATCAAAATCTGGGTATAATATTCCAAGTATGGATCTAACTCACAGAATAGGGAGGAGCGTTGGATTCTGGGGAAGAAATGATAGGCTGAAGATGACTCTGTGAAAAGCAGAGCAATGAATGTGTCGTGATGAAGAGCCAATGAGTAGACCAGCTCTTTGATATTTCTTCTTGGGACAAGGAGAGGACTTGAGATTGCCCAGAAGTGCTCCAGACAGTTGCTTGTCAGCCCCTTTGAAAAAACATTGGGTTTTTTCAACTTCCTTTTCTAATCATTTTTGGAAATTGCTTATTAATAGTCTTTCAGCTATTAGGAACCTTTGGATTGATAGGTTTTACAGCATAGCATCTGGTGAGTTTCCTTCAATCTTCAGAAAAAATAAGTTTTAAACACAAGCTTAAAGAGTTAATTTAAAAAAACAGCAAAAGAACTTTGATCAGAACTTTGATTTTAGAAAGTTACAAATGGATTAAAAGACCAGATAAATTTGAATTGAGATTTTGGAATTAATTAAAATGAATCCTTTCCATGGGAAAATACTTTTATTGTAATTCTTTTAAAAACATAATGAAACTTTAAAAAATTGACACTAGAAGGAACTAAAGATTACAATTTAAGGAGAAAACTCAGACTCAGACTTTCAAATGCAGAATGAAGCAAAATACTTTAACATTGGACATATTAAAGAAGGTTTTTGAACAATGGACCCAGAATTTAATTTTAAGACTTTCTGCCTCTATAGATAGACTCTGTTTAAAGGGAATAAAGATCAAGACACTTAAAAGTAAAGGAAGGAGTATAAAGTTGGTCTATCTGATCAAGTTTAAAATAAATATGTTGTTATCTGTGGTAACCCTCAAAGGACTTCTGCTGAAATCAAGACTGAAATGATGAGGCTTTATGGATTTGTTTATAGATAAGAGATGGAATATGGGAAGAAGAAATCATTAGTTGCATTATAAGAGAACATAAGTTACTAAAATTGATTATATTGTGACGAAGGGGAAGTCATTTCTTTATATATTTCTTTACTTTATTACACTCTTATTTTCTCCTATTTTTTCTTTTTCATTTTCTGCATCTTCTATTGTTCTTTGTATTCTTTTTTAGTTTGTATTAGTTTTTGTTGTAATTGTAATTTTTAGTAAAATTACTATTAAAGAGTAAAGTGTTTCAACTTCATGATTATTAATAGCATATAAGTCTTCTATTCTGTTATATTAATCAGTCCCTTTGTTTCTATCCTCAATTTTAAATTCCTTTATTTAGCGTTAAAATTTTTAGCTAGTAGTCATCAAAGATTTGTCCTGCCCTATGTATGCAACCCTACAGTCTACATACTATGCATGATACTTTTCTGCAATCAAGCAAATTGGCTTTTTAATTAATAACAGGAATTTGTTCAACCCAGACTGAATGTGAACTTGCTGAAGTATTATAGTTAGATGTTATCATGCATACAGATTGCAAATTATCATGCCACTGCAAATGTTTGTGAACTGTCATATGATCCTTCTCTTGAAAAATGTCATTGGCACAATTAGTTTTTCCTTAAAGCTAGAATATTAATTTGATAACTTTATTTTGGTACATACAAAGTACTATTTTGTGTTGAGAACCTTGCTTTACAACTCCAAAGATTAATTTTTTTTAAATTCTAATTGAGAATCAGTTTGAAGAACTTTCAGATCTGATAATTCAAGACTAGACATTATGGAAAAGAAAATTAGGAAAAATTAATTTAATTTGGATTTTTTTTTTTGAAAATTTCTCCTACTGTGAATCTTTTGTTGAATTTTCATCCATGCACAAAACCTTCTTTCTTCTTTGATGCATTTCCCTCTATTTTGATACATACTTTATCTTTTTCAAAATAGAAACACGCAAAAGGATTTTTGCATTCAAAACGTTCTGATCTCAAAGGATCATGTTTTGCCCTATCTCTATTGAAAAATTGAATCTGGGCAATAGTAATAACATTGCTTTGGTACAGAATAGGCACAGAGAATTTAAAATCATACTTGTGGTAATGTTATTTTAATTACATCTAAAATAAATTAAAAATAGCTTAAAGTGTGGCTCTAGCACATTACCTAACTAACTACAGTCTTCTGTCTGAAAACAAGACCAACATCATCCTCTCCTGTAGCAGAGGCATCCCACAATCTTAGAATCCAAAACTGATATTCTTCCAGCTTCCAGCTACAATATTGGCATATTTGTTATTCTCTTAAAAATATCAATAAAATGATTTCTCAAAAATATGAACTGTTAAATTGTTATGTGTATGAGAATCAAATAAATGTGTGTACAACCATTTTCTATAAATGATTTTAAAAACATTGCATTGAGCTATTTGGGAAAGGAGAATAGTCCAAACATTTGTTTTGTACTAATATGGCTGTTGTGTTGTAAACCTTTCAGTGTGGGAGGAGTGGCACCTAAAACTATAGCCTGTGCCTAATTTGCCACATATTATCTTTTACCTGGTGGTGTATAATATACATTTTCTGAAATTCAAGTCAAATACATGAGAAGCCACTTAAGGTACACCAGTTTATTTTCCTCTATTAATTTGTTTTCTGCCAGGATAACTACACTGATATCTCTACAAATGTACAGCCTGGTTTTCAATAAATCTCTTCCTCTTTCATAGAACCAACTGCCAGTGAGTTCCTGTTGCCTTTTTTTTTTAACAGAAGGTGGGCCTATTCCCCCCCCCCCCCCAGGACACTTTCCTTTCTAGAATCAATGATCTGGCAATAGCTGCTTTAAACAGTAAACTTCCAGATGGGGTTGACTATAATGAGAAAATCTTCATTAGCATATTTACATTAGATTGACAGAACCTAGCCTTAATTCATCTATCTCTCATAAAGATTCTGAAGCTTTTATTCAATTTGATGACCAAGTGGAAATCAATGAGACTGAAGAATGCTTAGAGGAATAGCATAATTTATATGTGAGTGAATTGTTTTATTTATAGTATATGTTCATGCCATTAAAGAAATCAAAGGGATTCCATATATGTTTCATATAAACGTGCATAAAGAATTTTTAAACTTCATGGTCACAGTGAAGCACAGAATTAGACTTGCATAATCAATTTAATAAGCATAACCAATTCAGGATTGGATTATGGTCAATAGTTACAATTAACTCTCTCATACTATTAAGATTGGCAATAGGTTTCCCATGTCAATTATAATCCTGCCGGTAAGCATGCATAATTGCACTTACCAGTGTTTATCCACTATCTTTCCTTCTTCAGCTATCACTATCAAAATGTTGAGTGTATTGTCTTCAAAGACAGGACCATGAGGTTTTTTGCTGATGAAACTCTTTTAAAATATCATGTAATTTCCCAGTTTAGAACAACTCACCAACACGGGGCTACATAACACATATAGAAAATAGACTGATCATACTTTGCCCTGCTTAAATAATTTAGAGTTTCAGTTTCAACATAGGAAACAGAAAGGAGAAAATGTGATTGCCTCACAATACAGACTTATGCTTAGTTCAAACACAACTATGACTTTATTTGCATGAAATGATAACTTATAAAATTCAGTTAATGGAATACCATACCACTAAGCCCCCTCTACACCCATATTACCCATCCCCACTTGTATGTGGCATCCCTACTTTTGAGTAAACCGGAAATGGAATTTGTAACCTAGGATAAAGCTTGGGGACAAAGTCTTGTGTTTGGAACTCAAAGGTGACATCCATTTCACTACGGATGATATGATAAACCGGAGACTTCACTTAAAAGGCTAGGTGCATATGTAATGGTAATCTGTGCTTGTTAACAGAAATTTATAGCTTAACGTATCTTGAAAACATAGTCCATATGTTATATTGTACAGAACGAAAGCAGTTTACCCTAAGCTTTCAGCTGTTACCTGAGGAAAAATCTGTGAGTTATGTCCACAGGATGCATTTTCTTATGGTTTGCATACCACACTTGGCTGAATTTGTATACCTCTAAGCCCAAAAGATCACATTCTGGCTTAGAGTTTTATATGGAGAGTCATAGATTACTAGTTAGGAAAAGGTATCCATACTCAGACCTTGGTTCTTTCTTCCCCAAAAAAAGATGTGCACACGATTGCAATTCACTTCCACATAAAGTTACAAGGAGGCAGAGGCACAAAGTTACATCCAAGGCAACAGAGGAGGGATTGTAATGTTTTTGTTTATTACGTATACATAGTGGTGAAAGGGTTCACCCAGGGATACTTTCCCCACTAAGATACAGGATACAGTAAGTTACAGTACTGGGAATATACTCTTTATGTTTGGCTGGGTGATGCTGGAAGATGTTCTAAGTCACTAGTGGAAAAATACCCCACAAGTGAAGTCATGGTTTCCTTATTTAACATCTACAACTAAGTCATAAACTATGATTTACTAGCCACAGTGTCTGGGTTCATACATTGACCCAAACCCAGACTAGCAGTATAAAGTTAGATACATAAACCATAGTACAGTTTAGTGTGATGTGTGTGAGCTGCAAAGGTTTTAAGTGCAAATTTGTTAAATTTCACACTTTGCAGATACAGCTGTATCTCGCTGAATACAATCTCAGCGACAACCATCTTTTAGGGTGTATCCCAAGGGTGCTTTTTTTCAAGAGGACAAATGGACTTTCTGGTTTTTCTTTGAAGACGTTTCGCTTCTCATCCAAGAAGCGAAACGTCTTCAAAGAAAAACCAGAAAGTCCAGTTGCCTCTTGAAAAAAAGCACCTTTGGGACAACCATGACCTGGATGACTGAGAATCTCCATAGTCTTTGAGGGTGTATGTTTTAGTTTATGATTACCAGGAAATAAAGCGGGCGGGACAAGGGCGGGTACGCCTTTCTCTTTCGCTGGCTAAATGAACCCAGGTCCGCATACTCGAAGGACATACGGGGCTTAGGGCTCGTTCAGTGTAATTTAGCCGAGCGTCTCGGGCGCACCAGGCACGGGAAACGGGCGCCGTCGGGGCGCGTGTACTACTCACCTACGGTGGTGATATAGGAAGACGGCGGCGCGCAGGCGGTGTTGCAAAAGTCGGTGTATCGCCTCAGGATAGAGGTTTTCCCCACGAAGGAGTCACCCACCATCACTATCTTGGCCAAGCACGCTTTGGGCGCCTCGCAGCCTGTCCCCTCAGCCATGGGCCACCAGCAATAGGCAGGCGTCGATCAAAGCTGGCTTAGCCGGAGCGGCTGGATAGGAGGTCTCCCTTATAACGTTGGCGCGATTGGCGCCCAAAGCGTCGACCCCGTGTCGCCGGTTGCTGGTCCTCTTCCGTCGCTGGGCTCCGCTCTCTTCTCAGAGTTTGGGTTTTAAAGGCTGTTCCGGTTTCCGAGGCGCCTCTTTTGTCTAAATGTTGGGCGGACGAGCTGACGAAGTTCCTTCCCTTTTTTGCTCAACGGGCTCTCGGCACCTTGCCTTTTTCCAGCAGAGCCCTTAGAAAGAGCAGCCGCAGTGGACAAAGTCCACTGGAAAAATTCTTTCACCCTTTCCATTGGGGAGCTGCAGGAACTGGCTACTTGTGATGGAGCTCTAATTATAAGCACCCCAAACCTGCCAGAAAGAAGAGCAGGGCGTGATTATTTTTTTGGATTGCTTTTACTAGTTGCTTGGCATCACCAAAACTGTGTTGGCTTTCCCCTCTTGATGGTGTGTGAGGTAGCATTGGGGCTCCAAGGAGACTAAAGTGCACTGATTTCCTTGAAATATTTTCTGCAGTTGGTGAAACATGAACATTAATGTATATCATCTTTAATTATTCCGACCTGGTGTCTGATAATTTTTTTCTTTTCTTTTTTGTCTGTCATGGTAGGGAAAAGCTATAGGCCTTTTTCATTTTCACTACATGTGCCAACAGCGATCTTGAGGAAATTCTTAAAAAATGAATATAGATGAGAATAACCAGCATGATTTTTTTTTTTTACAAAATCAAATATTTATGTTGTGTTTTGCCAAAGGAATAACAGCTACAAACGGGTCTGACACAATATAATTAATCTTACACAAATATGTATTTAAAACCGTGGCATCGATAAAATACAGAACAATCTCAATTTTAAAATTCCATGCCAGCACCAGTAGGGAAAGTAAGCTGCCTTGGCACAGGGCTTGAGAGCAGAATGGGGAAGAACGAATCTCCTCCCCTCAAATTACAGAGTTCAGATTCTGTTTCTTCTATAGATTAAGACTGAATACTATGCAGAGCAGTATCAGAAGAACTGAAGACAGGATGCTCGAAGGCACAAGACCTTGCAGGGCAGGAAAGAGGTGCTACTAATCAGTCAGCAGTTACCAATTTAAAGTTGTGTAAATCTTTACTTTCCTACCAAAGAACTGACTCTGCACTAAGTGAGAAGAATGTGAAAAAGGTAACTGAGGGAGATAGGGAGAGAGAGCTGCTGGTGGGAAACTTTAAATTGTCTGCTCACAATTATGGGGGATGGAAAATAGAGGAGGCAATTAATTATATGGAATAAATGAATTGGAGGGGCAGGAATGAATTGGAAAGAAGAGGCCAGTTATATGCCTGGAGAAGCTCTGAAGCAGGACATCAAGGCTTGGCCTTCCCCATTTGTCACTTAAACATGGGATTAGAAGTACAGCCTCTGTGTGTGAAAACTCCTTTTAATCCAGGAGCTGTGGTTGAGTCTTCAGCTGCAAATAACAATCTGTTGCTCAAAGAAAAGTAGTTATACAATAGAGCTGAATTTTTCTTTATGTAACAGGGGAAGAATTTCCTGGATACATATTATGGCTTGGCTACAAATGTTACATCAAGCAGTAGTTTGTCGTAAAGGGAAAATTATTTTTTATGTAGTGAATTTGGTAACTCCCAAGTCAAATTCTTCCAACAGATAATTTGTAAGAAGGTTAATTACAAAGGTTAGAGGATATAGACTTATCTCATTAGGATCATGGTCCTGGAGAAGAGGCAGATTTTAGCTCGCTCTTATACCTGTCTGGTTTGGTTCTGCAACCCAACAAGACAGACACAGACTTCAGAGGATAATCAGAACTGCAGAAAAGACAATTACTATCAACCTGCCTTCCATTGAGGACCTCTATACTGCACGAGTCAAAAAGAGGGCCGTAAAAATATTCACTGACCCCTCGGATCCTGGACATAAATTGTTTCAAGGCCTACCCACAAAACGATGCCATAGAGCACTGCATACCAGAACAACTAGACACAAGAACAGTTTTTCCCCGAACACCATCACTATGCTAAACAAATAATTCCCTCAACACTGACAAACTATTCACCAAGGCTGCATTACTATTACCATTAATCTGCTCATCGTTCCTATCACCCAGCTCCTCCCACTTATGACTGTATGACTGTACTAATGACTTCTTTTCTATTCTATTCTATTCTATTCTATTCTATTCTATTCTATTCTATTCTATTCTCTTCTATTCTATTCTATTCTATTCTATTCTATTCTATTCTATCTCTTATTAATTACTATTATCATAATCTGTTTAGCACCAAAGTTTGTTTGAGCCTCCTTTGAATCAAGTTTAACTCTTGATAACATATACATCAGAGGTGGGTTCCTCCCGGTTCGGACCGGTTTGCCCGAACCTGTAGCGATCCGCTGGTGATGTCATGATGAGGTCACAGATCCGGTTTGGTCGGTGCCGGTCCGTGGGCGCCGCCATCTTTTTTTAAAAAATTTTTTAATTTTTTTTCTTCTGCGCATGCGCAGAAGCCGAGTTTCTGGCACTGCACATGCATCGCCATCTTGTTTTTGGCTTTTTTTTTTGCACTGCGCATGCGCGCACGAAGCACGCACGCCCCCACACAGCGCAGCCACGCAGCGTGGGAGGAAGTGAACTAGCAGCGAGGTAAGTTAGAACCCACCCCTGATATACATGTCATCTATTTTCTTGGCAAAGAATATAAAACTGGTTTGTGATTCCTTCTTCTGGGTTGTTCTGACTTTCTACTGTAGCCTACAGCCCTGCTACTTTGTGTTGGTTCCCCATCCAAGTACTAACTAGATGTGTGATTCTGCTTAGCTTTTTGAAGTCACAAAAAGCTGTTGCTGTTACTGTTGCTGCTACCTAACAGGCCAGAAACTTCTAACTGAAGCGCTCTAAAAGTCCTCATCTAAAGACAAATAACCATAAGAAGAGAGCAAAAACTTAAACTGCATTAAATAAGATTCAGAAATGTACCAGTAAGTTAATACTTGTTGAAAGTATCTCCACATTTTTTCTTATTAATTCTTGTTAAAATGTATTGGAAAAAGTCTTTTTAATAATAAAATCTAGAGTCAGTAGGTTTGGAGCTGTATACTGGAAGTTCCTAGTACAACCAATCAAATGGCAACAGCTATTCAGTAATTCTCAATATATGTGAATTACTAGTGGCTGAGATATCTTTTGTAGCATATTGGTGGTCAAAAAATGGGGAAAACATCAAGAAGCAGAAAACAGGAACAATATTTTAGGCAGGAACTAAATGGATTATTTACTAACTTTATGTTGTACAGTTCCAGTTATCAGTTCTATTTGCAATATTTAGTCAGATGTCAGACACAAACTTGCTTAATTTTAAAAGCGCAACTCTTATGTATGTTTTTAATAGTCCCTCACTTAAAATTATTATTGTTTCTGTTTCATTTTATTCATATTCCTACCCACAAGAGGACACTCTTTCCATTTTTCTTCCAACAAATATTAAAAGGTTTCATAATATTATTAGCCTTTCTAGACCCTTCCTCCTAATTCCGATGTTTTTAATTGTGCTGATAGCTATAGTTCTGATACAGTATGTCGGAGTCAGTAGTTTAACTCACATTTTAATGTGATCTTAGCAAATTTCAGACTTTCAGACCAATATCTGAATTAAAATGTGATTTCTCCTGTTTTGCAACATGGGTTTCTAATAAAAACGTGTGTGCAGTCATCTACATATTGGTACATAGAAATGCTTCTATATATGAACATATATACAAAAATGCAACATATTGGGAAAAAGTACTTATGCATATATTAAGAGAAACACGTAGACAAATAATTTAAAAAGGCTACTGAAATGCAGTAGCAAGGTGCTAGTCAGTTCAAAATACAGAAATAATGCACTATGCTTCCTGAAATATCTGCATTGATTGCCACTTTATTTGGAAGGCCTAATTTAAGTTACTGATATTAATCTTTAAATCTTAGATGTCTTAAGACCTGACAGTTTGAAGGCCCACCTCGTATATTACAAACATGTCTGAGTGTTAAGATTTGTCAGAGAGAGAGAGCCTTCTGAAGATGCCTCCACTGTCAGAGGTTTATTAATTCAACACATGGAAAAGAGTCATTTGCTTTGTTCCGAGCTATAGAATGAACTGCCTGTAGAATAGGAGCCAACAGGCATCTCTTTCACCAGGATTTTAAGATAATCATCGTTGTATTTGTTTATTTAAACAATTTATATGGCTACCTATCTCACAGCAGTGATTCTGGGCAGCATACAAAGAATTAACCTGTCTCTCCTAAATAGAATTAAAACAGCCTACTATCTACATATGGAGTTGAGAAAATACTAATTCCCAATTTCTAAACAGGAAAAAAAAACCAGCAATAAAGCCAGTCAATAAGCAGAGCCCACTTAACCACCTGGCCCAAATGCCTTAGGGACCAATCCGGTCTTTAGTGCCTTGCAAAAGGCTGGTGTGTTTGGGGCTATCTATGTTCCATAGAGCAGGCACTGTGACAGAGAAAGCATGACTCTTGGATCCACCAAAATTACACTGCTTGATAGCAGAGAGCAGAAACTTGCCCAGCCTGTTGGCTTTGGTGGGGTGAGCAAAAACAATAGGAGATGGGCAATCTCACAAGTAGTCTGGCCCGGTACTATGTAGGGTTTTATAGGTAATAATGAGCAATTTAAATTGCACCTGGAAGCCCACTTGAAGCCAATAAAGCTTGAAGAACTGCAGTTTTATAGAAGTGTATCACAAATGTTATTTTGTCACCTACCCAGCAAATAACATCTCCTTACTCATCAAAGATGCCATTGAGCGAGAACAAAAATGTCCCAATGCTATTTTATTTGGTCTTGAGGACACCAATGAAACTGATGATATTACAAAGATACGCAACGTCATCAGCAACTGTCAGACACCAAACATCTCCCCTCAGGAAATCATCAATGTTTCCCGCGATGTGATTGCAGAAAATATGACTTCATTAACAGAGTTGTCAATGCCTGGAATGCACCCTGACTCTGTGGTTTCTTCCCCAAACCCCCAAAACTTTAACCTTAGACTGTCTACTGTTGACCTCACCCCATTCCTAAGAGGTCTTTAAGGGGCGTGCATAAGCGCACCAGCGTGCCTACTGTCCCTGTCCTAATATTCCCTTTTATTCGTATCCATTTCATCAGAGGTGGGTTCCTCCTGGTTTGGACCGGTTCGCCTGAACTGGTAGTGACCCACTGGTGATGTCACAGTGATGTCACGGATCCGGTTCGGTGAGTGCCAGTCTGTGGGTGCCGCCATCTTTTTTTTTTGAATTTTTTATATTTTTTCCTGTTTTTTTTTCTTCTGCGCATGTGCAGAAGCCGAGTTTCCGGCACTGCGCATGCGTCACCATCTTGTTTTTGGCTTTTTATTTATTTTATTTTTATTTATTTATTTATTTATTTGTCCCAACTCCCGAAGGACTCTTTTCAACTTTCATGCGTCACCATCTTGTTTTTGGCTTTTTATTTATTTTATTTTTATTTATTTATTTATTTATTTATTTGTCAAACATGTACAAGATAGCAGGTATAGGTATAATCATAAACATAATCAAAGTGAATACAGATAGATGAAGACAATAGG
>QLTV01003728.1:1567501-1582390 GCA_003457575.1 Thermophis baileyi | reverse complement strand
GAGGCCACACCCAGTACCTTCCAGGAGCTTCCATGCTCGAGCCCCGGAGCGGCAGCAGCCCTGTCTGCACAGGCCGCTGCCTCACCACCAACTGAATTGCGCAGGTCTAGTAGGGCTCCAAAACGCCCCGCCTACCTGCGTGATTACGTATGCTGGACAGCTCCATCCAGGAGGGGAGGGGTGTTATGTTCTAACTGTTTCAACTGTGTTGCATGGTTCCAACCAGGTCCAGCGTTTGAGCGGGAAAAAGCTCAAACGCTATTGGCTGGTCTGTCTGACAGCTCCCTATAAAAGGGCAAGCTGTCAGACTGCTCTTTGCTGGTTGCTTACACAAGAGCTGAAATAAAGAGCTGCTTTGGAAGTCTGTCTCCTGTCATCTCTACCCACTATCCAACAGACACCATTATCAGGATGGAGATGTTAAGTTCTGCTTAACCTTATTTAACAGATTAACAGAGTTGGAAGGGACCTTGCAGGTCATCTAGTCCAACCCCCTGCCCAAGCAGGAGACCCTACATCTGCCTCTACCTAGGATCGAACTCACAACCTCCTGATTGTGAGGCAAGAGCTCCACCTCTAGGATTTATTACCCTTTGCTAATGTCTGAAATAGTGTATAGAATACATGGGTGAGAAAAAAGATCATAGCATGCATTTTATGTGAATAAAGCTATCAGGAATATTACTCTTCTCTGTAAAGCTTGCTTTGCTTGGAATTACAGTAATGCAAGCTTATGGTAGAAGCAACCAGTACAATTATCTCAACATTCTGTTTCTGTGTATTTAATGCCTGGCCATTTCTTTCTTTTTTGGTATTATTATGCAATTACAGGTAGTCCTCAACTTATGAACATTCATTTAGCGATCATTCAGTTACAAAAGCACTGAAAAAAGTGGGTCCTTGCACTTATGACTGATGCAGTATCGCTATCGTCATATGATAAACATTCAAGTGCTTGGCAAGCAGCATGTATTTACAATGATTACAGCATCCCAGGGTCACATGATCACCATTTGCAACCTTCCTAGCTGGCTTCCGACAAGCAAGTTCAATGGGAGGAGCCAAATTTTCTTATCAACCGCATGATTCGCTGAACAACTGCAGTGATTTGCTTAACAACTGTGGCAAAAAAAGGTTGTAAAATTGGGCATGATTGACTCAATTGCTTCATTTAGCAATGGAAGTTCTACTCCCAACTGTGCTCATAAGTCAAGGACTACTTGTATATTTCTTGTTGACTTCAGGATGCTTGTGGTTCTTTTCCTAGGGTTTGCCAGGCCCTCTATTCATATGACCCTTTAAAAAAAAGAAAAGTAGCATTCTAGAAAGCAAAGCACTAGCTTTTACTACTGTATTTATTTGTAAGAATGCTCACTTGGGCCTTGAGGTGGTTGCAGAGTGTGCATTATTGGAAATGTCCTCTCCCTGACCCCATGGCTTTCCAGAGGGGAAAAAAAAGCAAAGCTAATAAGGAATGATTGAGAGTATTCAAAGGAAATTATCATGGACAGGTCCAAGGACTATTAGGGAAATAACCTCAACCAGTTTGCTTTCTGGTAGCTCTGTGACTTCTGTCTATCACCATAGCTCTTTTATGAAAAGCCATCCTTCAGCATGGCAACCATTTGTTGAGAGCCTCAACAATGTGAGCACTCAACATCAACATATACTAATTCAGCGGTTCTCAACCTGTGGGTCGTGACCCCTTTGGGGGTCGAACGACCCTTTCACAGGGGTTGCCTAAGCGCAGGCTAGCCCGCCATCTTGGTGCCACGGCCCCTTTGTCACCTCATTCTTGCCTGGCAACGCACACGTGCGGGGAGGGGCGGGGTGGGGGTCATGGCAGCGGGGAGGGGGTCATGGCATTAGGATGGTTGAGAACCACTGTACTAATTGATTAAAAAAAATTATCCATCCTTCCTTTACAAATTTGGATTCAGCAGGAGCTTTGCCCTGCATTGAAACAAAAACAGCATATGAACAGCACATCTAAAAGGTACAGAAGTATTACCCTGTTTTAATGTAATCAGCTTAAATATTAATGGCTTATATAAGCATGATAGACTGGCCGTAAAGTGTTTATAAAAATATTATTTTCTCCTACTATATTATACAAGTTCCATTAATGTAATATTTCACACTAGTGTAAACTTCAGAAAATATGGTACCTTTGTAAAGCAAACATAAATAATCAAGTAACAAGGCATCCGGCTTCTTTGAGTGCTTTTTAAGTAGAAAAATGTGATAAAACATATTTCAATAGATAAATGAATTTGCACATTGCCTTATGCAAATTACAACTTACACACAGACTAGTGGAGTTACATAATTTCATGTTAACATTAAGTGATATAAAAGTATGAATGCTAAAGCTAAATAATGTATATATTGCACAGTACTATACATTATTGTACCGAGAAAAAATATTGGAAGATTTGAGCTTAGCCATTTTAATAATCCATACCTTTAACATTTCAGACAACTTGGGTACGGAGGAAAGTAAATTCTACTAAACAGAGCTGATGCTAGTTGAAGTCTTGAATATTCATATTTTTGTGGTTGCAGTTGTAAAATAAATATGATTAGTCTTTCACTAAATATTGACACTGAATCTTGTTCTCAGTTAGAAGATATTCCGTGACTTCAATCCAGTGGTCATATTTATAGGCATCTACTGGGACAATGCTGTTTCTCATACAAGAAAATTTTTACCAAACAAAATATTGGCAGTGTCAAAAGTTGCTTTGCAAATTGATGAAATGAGAAGAGCAGTTCCAGGAAGAATAAAGAATAAAAGTTTACATACATCAGAAGACATTCTGATTCAGATTCAATTCTTGTTTTCCACCGTCCACATTTTCCCCTTTAAACCAAGAATTCCAGGGTTGACCACATGAAAATAATCTGGTTTTGGTTATAATTTGTTTTGAAAATATAGTTTTGTTGATGAAGCTCTTAGAAATCCTTTCCATCCACTGACACATGACGCAATTCAACACAACGGAAAAGCCAAGCTATTGTGGTGGTATCAGCTATATGGTCCAAATTCCATAATGTATTTCACAACCATTGTTAATTTTTCCTACTTTGAGCCTTCACCCCAAATCGTAGGAACACTGCTGCACCTATTTTACAATTCACATTGATATTTCTGCCACTACTGAAATTCAGTGTTTAGCATTTGTGATCATTACCTATTGAATATGGCAATGAATCCATCTCCAGCACCTGTAGATTCTCATTTAATCCAGTAGTCCTGATAACAAAATTAAAACGCACACTTTTTCTCTATATTCTGTTTAGCCAAATTGCTCTTAATGAAAAATGTGCAGTGTCAAACCTCCATTGTTTGGCTATTGTTTGCTACAATGCTTCTTTGTAAGGGTTTCTTCTCTTAAAAATGCCCTTTCTAAAACATAACTTATACAATACTAATATGTCCCAAGGTGGATAGGGTAGGATGGAACAGTTGACTCTGTTTATATTTATTACTTATTTAATATATTTATATACTGTTCCCATTGTTACCTTGATACAATTTGTGATAGGATAATTAAACCCAACAAGTCTAAATGTGGTGAAACAAACAAGTTTATTTAGAGAGGTAGTATCAAAGCGTCACTGGGCAGGCAATATATTTCTCTAGAAACATAAAGATGCCCCTTGCCTCCTGAGTGTCTCAGTATATGATTCAGATGTGTTTCAGAGCAATCAGCCGCTTTTACCATAGATGCAAAAGAAGCTTTTCTATTCATGAAAATCTGAATTCCTTCAGAACCTAAGAATACTTCTAGATCAGCTGCCAATTAAACCATGTGTCTTTCTTCCACCTTACATAGTAATGAACTCATTATTGCCTGTTTCTCTGCAAGAATATTTGCAGTGTTTGATCTCCGACTCTCTTCATATTGTGCTTCAACCCTCATACATGGGAAAATAAAAATAAAATCAAAATTGTTCATGCAACCATTCATCTAGGGAAAGCCTAGACAAAGAATTAAGCAACTGCCTAGAAAAGGTTAATAGGTGGCTTATGAATTTCAGGGAAGAGAACATTTCAGACTGCATTCTTACTATGAGAATGCTTTAACCCTTTTGGACTGTGCCAAGAAACTGCTTTTCAGCAACCATATTATACAAGGCAATCAAGAAGATGCAGTTAATAGAGTTCCATTAGTGAAATTAATGACAAGAGAGAGGTTAGTAACAACAGGCCACGAAAGTATATGAGAAGATATAGGCCACTTACTGGGGTTTCGTCTCTTGTAATTGTCGTAGGGATAAGGCTTATTGGTGAATGTGCCTGAATGTGCCTGTGTACTAGAAAATATTCTGAAATTATCACAGCAGATGGCAGCATCTATTTGATCTAGGAGTCAGGCTTAGTTCGCACTGGGATAGGAGACCTGAACTCCAAAGGTGGTAGACTAGACTGAAGTTGAAAAACATTCTGAAGGGAAGCAGTGGCAAATCACTTCTATACCAATGCCAAAAACACAATTATTCAGAGTTGAGATTGACTCGAGGACTATATTCTTTCAGCAACCACTTATATCTTTTCAGGAAGTTATGCAGTAAAACTTTATCAAAGCAGATATATTAAGAAAATGACCTAAGACAGTGATGGCAAACCTTTTCGGCACCGAGTGCCCAAACCGGAATGCGCATGCATGTGCATGCATGTGTGCGTGCCGGAGCACCGGAAACCCGAAGACCAGCTGGTCGGCGCACGCATGCCTGTTTTTTTGGCCATTTTTTTGGCCATTTTCAGGCCGTTTTTCGCGTCATTTTCAAGCTGTTTTTCGGGCCAAAAACAGCCTGAAAAACGGCCTGAAAACGGCCCAGAAAATGGCCCAAAAAACGGCCTGTTTTTTGGCTGTTTTTGGCCATTTTCTGGGCCGTTTTCCGGCACTCCGGTGCCCGCAAAGTCCAGCTGGCGCGCCAGATACCACAATAGCAGCTGGCGACGGAATGCATGCCCACAGAGAGGGCTCTGCATGCTACCTCTGGCACAAGTGCCATAGGTTCGCCATCACGGACCTAAGATATTAGGCTGGGGCTGTCAAACTCACGGCCCACGGGCCAGATGTGTCATGCGCTGGCCATGCCCACACCCAGTTTAGTGAAGGGGGGAAAACCTCAATACATCACATGACAATGCCATGACGATGCAAGTTTGACACCCCTGCTCTAGGAAAAGCCATGAAAACATTTAAGGTTTAAAAACGAACACTAATCTAGAAATTGAGTTAGTTATATAAGCATGAGTCTGATAATATTTCTCACTAATCCTGATTTTTGGCCACCCTACAGAAACATTGCTCTCCTTCTACAATATTTTTTTATGACCATCTATGTAAATATTTTATAAAAGTTTGTTTTCTTGGCTATGTTCTTTCATATGTAGGGTGTATGCCTGGTCCTAGAGGTACACATGTTTCTAGTTGTCCTCCACCTGTGTTAGCTATAACATCTGAACAAACTTCAGTTTCCAAAAGCTGCAAACTTGCATGTATCAGTGTTGTTGAGTCCTAGGCCACTCTTGTTCCTCTGATGTGATATTGGTAGAGCTCAACTGCTGGAACAAAATAAGAATTTTGCTCTATCAGCTCATCCACCATTCTGTCCCACAATGGCCACTGATGTATTTCAGGGCTACACAAACATGGTCAGGAAGGTGATATCAGTCCTTCAATGTTGCTTACTAACAGGTGGTACTCAAAACCTGTCACCTGGATTATGGAGTTAGCAAGCAAGCATCAAGACTAATAGATCATTATTGTCAGATACTGAGTTCCATGATCTTGATTGTGGTGGTTCCAATATCTTGTGCCCAAACCCTGCTGCAGGGCTTACATCTATTTTAAAATACTGTATATATAGGATAAAAACTACTCTAAAGACTGACCATCTTATTTCTGGAAATTCTAAGGAATTAATTTGCTCCTCTAAATTTTTTGTTAACTATTTAGAATTTACATTTCTTCAGGGACAGTGCTTAGTAAAAGACAAAATGGTGATAAAATGTGGACAAAAATTCTAAATTCCCATAAAATGTCCTGTTCTCAAATGTTCTTTAGTCCTAATGCCTTACATGTGGCACAAAGGGATACAGGAGGAAGTCAATTACCTAAATCTGTAAGCAATACTCAGGGCTTATAAGTATTCAGCAGCCCATCTTCCTGTATAGAGTTTCATTGGACCTGGAGCATAATTTAATCAATATGAATCAAATCCCTATAAAACGTATCCACAAACCTTCTCTTCTTTCATGTTAACAGTGCTCAGCTAGGACCAATAGCTCAATGAGGTCCTTCTAATCGACTTCATTGAGAGCAAAATGTTGGCATTCGTGTCAACTAAATAATTTGGCCACCCTAAAAATCTTTCATTTACCATGATGTTACTATTTAAAGATGAAGGCTGTGATGCCTGGAAAGCAAAGTCTTAAATTTCAGTCTGTATGAAGTCAGTAGAAGATTCTATTCGATGCTATATTTTTAGGAAATAGCACTGGGAATGGGGGAAAGCAATATTCTTATATCCTGTAAGATGTAGCTTCAGTCCTTCCAAGGTGTAGTGATAGTCAGGATTTAGGATAAAGTCAGACTTTTCCCTTAGAAAGGGAGAAAAGTCTATCTCCCAACCGTCTAATAGAAAGTAAGGGAAGTTGAAAGATTATGATTATGTGTATCTAAATAGTTCTCTAAATAGTATTATTATTAGTATTGTGTATAAAGTATATCGACCCAGACAATACTGTTCACTAAGCACTTGTGGATGTTAAAGAAAAAACTATAAATAAAATTATATATATATATATATATAAAAGAAAGTAAGGGAAATCATTCTCAAGTCATACTTCAAATTATTATTCCATTAGGACTACTGTCTAGCATTTATTCATGGAGTGAATTAGGAAGCAACAACAATATGAAATTTCAGGGTATAAAATCATTTATCCCAAATTAACGCTGGGAAAAGTATCAGTGGGAAGTTTGAGGGAACAAGAGAAAAATCATACATTTAAAACTACAAAAAGGAAGTAAATGAACTCAGTTGTGCCCTGGTTAGTCACCAGGTTGGGCTGCACAAAAGTTCAGTTTTTTCAAAATTAAAACAATTAAATCTAATAATATAGTTGATCAGAACCATGCTGATGCGGTAATAATGCAATTGTACCCATAACAATCCTTTAGAATTAAAATACATAAACGATTGTGTATTTTGTAGAATATGCACTCTGTTTTAGTTTCAATAAAAGACACGAAAGCACAACCTCTGTAGTTTTAGTTTGCAATTCATGGATGGCTTATTAATCAATGCAAGATGCATTCATTGAACTGGATTAATCCTGCATAAGTAATTTCTGAAATTTCCTGCTGAAGTTATTTTTCATTTCTGTGAACAAATAATTTATTTGGATTTTCATATATCAGGATCACAGAGATTTTCCACAGCTAGATTTTAATTTCAACGACATCTAAGTTGGCTTAAATATTAGGGTGCAGAGTTTTGCATGAGAACCTCTTCTAAAATCTGTAATTGGTGTGGAACACCGACATGCACAGAATAAATCTGACAAGGTCCAGGGAGCTGAGTTCAGTTCCACTGATCAACATCTATGCTGCAGATTAACAGAATCATTTATGGCATTAAAAGCTCTCTAGAATTCATTAGTTTCCCCTCCCACTCTGACCTCTAATACCACTATTTTTTTTTTTTTTTTTTGCTGTCATGAATTTAGAAACCTGGAACAAAACACAACACAAGATGCCCTGTTAAATCTTTTCCTCTCTTTCATTCTCTTTTCTCATACATCAACATTTTTTAATAAGCATACGATAATGATTAAATATACAACTGTATTGTTTATTTATTTATTTTTTAAAAACCTAGCTTTTCACTTACAAAGAAACACCTTTAAAGAGAGTTGGCCTATCAGAACAAGATGTTCAAAATATTATACATATTTCAACAAAAAACAACAATCTGGCATTTCTATATAGGATTCAGGCCAAAGAAACAATATAAAATGATCGTGGTTAATAGTCAGATTTTTATGTATCTATGTGATGAAAGCAATTTTAAAAAAAATTAATGCTGGATAATTTAAATATTTTTAAACAGAGATTTGTCAGACAGGCATGTTAGTACATAAGATTTTATTTAAAGTCCCCTCACCCTTACAAGCAAGCTTCATTTACACACGCATAATACTGTACAAAATTTACACTGTTGGTGTCTTGTATGATTTCCTTGGTCATGCCTTCTAGAGAGTTAAAAAGATTTACATATAATACTCATAAATTCTTTAATTATATTTCTTAAAAAAGAATTTTAAATGATAAGACCCCCATCCCCACCCCTTAAAGTGGCATTTTAACAGTGGCACATGATAATGTTCAGGGTTTGACTTTTTTTTTTTTTTGAATGCCATAAAATATTCTCTAATGTAGTGTTTGTGACAGGCTTCCTTTTCACATATTTATATACACAGATATATATTTCTAAATACCATCCCTTTACCCAAATGATGATTGCACAATGTATTATTTTACAAACAAATCTTTGAATTGAATAACACAAATAAATACTATCTATCAGAATTCCACAACATAAGCAAAAATGGAATGAAGTTCCAGGATAAATATTTTAATTTCAAGGAATTTATTAACAATGTTATTGTTTCCCCTTTAGATACAATTCCTTCAACAAATGATTTGCTACCTGGGTAAGGCAGTACCCAGCCAATTTTGGTGAAATTATATAGTATCACTGGAGTAAACATTAGTAAGACAACTACAGGTAGTAATAATAGTAGTAATAATTGTAGTAATAATAATCATGGCATAGTGGTATAACACATATGAAGTTTTATTTTTAATATTTTCTGAGTAGCCCAAACCTTATGGAATATTATCTAGTAAATTACTTCTTTTATTCTGCCTATTTATATGTTTCACGTTTGTATCCCATTTGAAGTTATGTATTGCCTTGCATTTTCGAATATACAATATTCATACAAATTACAAGCTAGACTTTGAAACAGACATACCACGAGTTCACTTAATTTTCAGAAACTGTGCTAATCTACATGAATTTAGGATTTGTACCAAACACTGGAGTTCAAAAAATATCATCTATGGCTTGTTATAAGCTGCTGAAATGAGATGAAAGTTTATAGAGTCCCAAGAAAGTCAAGATATATCTATTTATTTATATTATGACTCAATCCCAATCTTAGTCTACTCTTCCTGAGTCCTAGGCAAGATAACTGCATAGTGCAAGGGCCCTCAGTTGATTCCAGTGGAAGGAAGAAATGATAGAAGCAACATACCCTCCAATTTTTGTATAGCACTGATGAGAAACGGTCCTATTTTTCAGTCTAACAATGGTATGAGATTCTTAGAGCGCAGGGCAAAGCCAGTTGCCTCAACCAGGTATATGATTAAATCTTGACTCTAGCAGTGCAAGATTTTGCTTACTGTGCTACATTTTAATCTAAGCCTTGAGGATAGGAGAAAGGAGTTTCATTGCTCAAAGCCTAAACAAAATATAGATGAGTCTAAATTTCTATTAGTTCTAAGTAAATATGTACGTAAATGTAATTCAACCTAGTAGTGAGGACAAACAGCCATTTTGGAGCTGAGCCCATGTTGTTTTCCCCCCTCTAAAGTAGATCTACGGTAGCTGCTTAGTGGATTAGTCAAAGGACTGAAGTTCAAATATTGGACAGTACAAGGGCAATACTCCTCTTTTTTTTGTGATGTTCCTGAACGTTATCTGATAGGTCAAGGAAACCCCTAATTGCCCCAAAAGCCAAAAGGCCAAGAATGTTCAATGGCCTGAGAATGCTGAGCATCAGTTAGGGGATGGGATATCAAAACATTCCGTATCAAAATAGGGAAATAAGAGTGGAAAATGAAAGTAGGTAGAGACCAAAATTGAACTTTTCGTGGCAATGCACACTGTTCAATCCAAGTGTTGAATGCTGGGTCAAGGAACAGGAAATCTGAAGCCTTGTTCCAATTTTTTTTAAGAGACAGCATGAGAGAGGGAGAGAGGCAGGGAGGGAGAGGGAGAGGGAGAGGGAGAGGGAGAGGGAGAGGGAGAGGGAGAGGGAGAGGGAGAGAGAGAGAGAGAGAGAGAGAGAGAGAGAGAGAGAGAGAGAGAGAGAGAGAGAGAGAGATATCAGTCCATTTGGAGAGAGAGAGAGAGAGAGAGAGAGAGAGAGAGAGAGAGAATTGTCAGTCCACAAAACGTAGCTACCGGTACTTAAAACTTGACCTCCTTGCCATGGATGAGGTATTGTATGTTGAAGAAGGTCAGAAATTAGTGACCATTTTGTTTATTTCTAAAAATCTCCAACAGACTTTGATCCGTAGCTCAACCACAGCCGCAATTTGAAGATATCAGTTGGATACAAATGGTAGGTCAGTCAGTGTGGAGAATAAGATAGAACTAGAGGTCTGATTTTATATGAAGCAGCTTTCCATATTCTGTATGTTTTTCCGGCTTGTTTCCTCTCTTCCTGCTTGTTTCCATCATTCAAAAAAATATTGTTTGTACCCTTTTCATGAATTCTTTTTAATATAAAAAGGAACAGACCACCCACTTGAAGAATGTGAGAAAGGCAGACCAAAGCCCAGCATCTGATTCATTGTTTATAGCTTAGGGGGAGCCACTAAGTTTTTATATCACATCTGTTTCCATTTTGAAATGCAGATTTACAAGCATTCAGCCCCAAGCTTAAGATATTATGGTTAATTATATTTGTTGTACCCACATCTAAATATTTAAAATGGCAGGGATGGCACCTGACACACAATAGTTGAAAGGAAGTATATAAAAATTCTGCAGTCTCTGCTGTCTTGCATTCTGCATGTACTGTTCACAAAGGTTACTGTTTGGGTGTGTGTATATTATACAGCTTAATAGACATTAAACATAGGCAGGTAATCAGCTGCCAATTTTTAAAGAACGATTCCAAAGACAGCAATTTACTGTGAAGAACACGACAGCTTCAAGCTATATGTTCCTTCTGCACTTTTCTGCCCAAATCTTTCTATGCCGCATTTCCTCTCTGGAAGATTCCAACTCCTCAACATCTGCCTTAGTTTCAGTTCAGTTTTGCTTGGCTCTTGAAGCTGCAAACTATAGAGATAGTCCTTGACTTACAACAGTTCATTTAGTGACTGTTCAAAGTTATAACATCACCGTTTTTCATTGCAGCATCCCCATGCTCACGTGATCAAAATTTACATGCTTGGCAACTGACTCATATTTATGACGGTTGCAGTGTCCTGGCGGTCATGTGATCACTTTTTGTAACCTTTTGACAAGCAAAGTCAATGAGGAAGCCAGAGTCACTTAACTACCATGTTATTAACTTAACACTTGCAGTGATTCACTTTAACAACTGTGACAAGATAGATTGTAAAATGGGGCAAAACTCATTTAACAAATGCTTCACTTAGCAGCAGAAATTTTGGGCTCCATTGTGGTCATAAGTTGAGGACCACCTGTAATTTGGATTTAGTCGAGAACATACCCTAGTATGTTAGCTCTCAGAGTTAGGCCTGCATTTTTTTTACTCTAGCGTAAGAGTAGTTTATAATTATATCAATATTAAACAATTAGGAAATTTGCCAATCTTTGCTAATATTGTATATCACAAAATCCTCATGTTATAAAAGTACTGCGCTTGAATTTTGTCCTTGGAAATGAAAAGTAAAGAATATTTACCATTTTTGCAAAATGGCATTTGTAATGATCAGATTTTAAACATTAATCAAAACTTTTTAAAAACACTCTAAACAGGACATGCTTATATGCTGTGGAAAGAAGGAAAACCAGAATCTTTGAACTTTTGGAGTAATTATTTTGGATTTATACTCTTCCAAATAACATTAAAGATTGCACAGATCCTGAAAGCTACTGTAACTTTTTTTGCAATTCTTAATGAGGAGAATGTTAGGGCAAAGTGTACATCAGGACAACCAATTTGTTTGCAATAGAAGCATTACATTATTACCTCTGAGTTTTCTTCTGAAGTTTGTTGCTTGCAGAGTATGTAAAGCAGTCATGGATTACAACTGAAATGGAGCAGACCATTCTGCGATTCAGTGCTTTTCAGTACCGCAATTTTGAATTACAAGTGGACTATCATTGTTACTTCAACACAGATCCCATGCAGTAAAACAGAATGTGCAGTAATGTTCTTGTTCATTTTCTTTAAATTTAGTATCAGTATATGGGTCTGCAGCAGGGAAAATATCAATCTGAAATGGCCATCTGTCAACATGTGCAGTGTTCCATGCGTCTAACCTACTTGTCTGACAAGATACCAATTCATCTGAGATGGGAATTTGCTTAGTCTTCTTTTTTTAAAAAAAAATCATAAATGCAGGTGTAGGAGTAGGATCTTGTGGTCTCTGGTCCAAAGAATTGTTCTTTAAAATAATTACGCCTCCCATCATTCCTTTCCTGAATGCATCAATGTCCTCTTCTGCATTTCCAGGACTTATTTGTTGTATGGCACACATGCAGGAAGTATGACAGTAGAGCAAGCGGGACCCGCAAGTGGCTCAGCTACATCTCCTTCGAGCTCTGTCCAGGATCCTTTCTCAGGACTATAACAAATAGTAGAAGATTTGTAGGCTCCCTGTAATGCAATATAGAGGCTTGTTTAATTAGCTGAAAAATATCAATTCAAAATGTAGATAAGTGTAACATGATTCATATTAAGAGCCGTGGTGGCGCAGTGGTTAGAATGCAGTACTGCAGGCTACTTCTGCTGCCTGCTAGCTGCCTGCAATCTGGTAGTTCGAATCTCACAGGCTCAAGGTTGACTCATCCTTCCATCCTTCCGAGGTCAATAAAATGAGGACCCAGATTGTTGGGGGCAAATATGCTGACTCTGTAAACCGCTGAGGGCTGTAAAGCACTGTGAAGTGGTATGTAAGTCTAAGTGCTGTTGCTATTCAAGAACCTGCAATGTACTAATCCTCAGAATGTTATGTTCATACAAGCTATCTGCTTTCAGACGTCAGGTTGACTCACACATTAGGCTGACTCAGCCTTTCAGACATAAGGCTTTCAGTCATTAGGTTGACTCAGCCTTCCATCTTTTGAGGTCAGTAAAATGAGGATCAAGATTGTTGGGGGCAAATATGCTGACATTGTAAACTGCCCAGAGAGTGCTGTATATGCTGCCCACTATGGGGCAGTATATAAGTCTGAGTGCTATTTCTATTGCATCTTATTTTTAAAAACGGCAGTGGAATTTTAGGATTGAGAGTGGACAGTGTAAAAAGTAATAAGAACCTGGTTATAATAATGATTGGGAAAAATAATCCAATTAATATCACTACCTTCTTTTTATGGGAAGTCCACTGGAAAATGGCAGGAGTCAGGGACTGATGCTGTACCTCCTTGAGGTCAGCAGTGGTCAGACAGGGTGTTGCTATCTTGCTAGATACTCCCAAAAACAATTCCTAATACTCCCTTTGACAGTGGGGCTTGAAATTAATAAGATACCTTTTGGATAACAGGATGGATGTAACGTATTTTCTAGACACAAAAGAATACTGCTGCTTGATTTAAGAAACTTGCAAAAATGCTTATTGGGAACGAAGAATTAATACGCCAATGCAGTAATTACAGAAATTCTAGCACAGCTTACATATTTTGCACATACATCATGGGATTTATGACTAAACAATAAAGCTTTATGACTAAACAATATCGCTTGCTCCCAAATGTCTTGGGAGGACTTGTGACCATAATGGAGTAAATTAGTTAGCTTGTTTCTTGCAGTGAGTTGGTGCTTATATTTGATATTACAGTACTGGTATCTTTTAATGCTTGTGCTAGCTGTTTCTTTGGAACAAGCTTCAATGAAGGCAACCTTATTTTATTGTTTTTGTGCTGTTCTAGATGTTCAGTTATTCTTTCTTTCGATTCTTCTACTACTTTGGTTAGAGAGCTTTGTTCTTTCTGAGGCAGAGGAGAGATTGCCTGGTTCTAGAATGAAAACAATTCAGACAACTTCCCCTAGTTTACCTCTACAATCTGAGTTACTTCTTGCAAGGCTTTGATTTCTTTGCTCTGGGAAGACCTTTGCAATTCTTCCAATTCTGCTTCTGTGGATACTTTGTATTATACATTGACATTGATCTGCTATAACCTCTGTTCTGTTATTTCTGATTCTGTATGTTATTTTTTTCCAAAACTGGTGCATGCATTTCAAATATCCATTTCTTGTTGGACTTGATCTTTAATAACAGATTATTTCTTTATTTTCAATCACTTTATATTTGCAATGGGTAAACACCTTTTCTTCCCGTAGTTCTGTAGCTGCTGGCCCTGATTGCTCAGCCAAGATTCCTGAGTCCTGTAGCCCATTTTCATCCAGGAACAACAACACCTAGTGCGATCCACATTGAACTGGGCGATGACTGAACTGGCATGTGTTTTTGTAGTTTACGGCTCACCATATTTTTTATATGGAAGAGACACTCTTCTCCTGGCTCCTCTAGTGAGATTTGTCTAATACTGAACACACTTGTAAGTGGATCATAAGCTTCTTAACGAACAGGAAGCAGCAGGTGAGGATAAGCAGAATCACATCAGATACCTGTACAATTAGCACAGGGGCCCCCCAAGGCTGTGTGCTCTCCCCACTTCTCTTCTCTCTCTATACCAATGACTGCATCTCTAACGATCCATCTGTTAAACTACTGAAGTTCGCAGATGGCACAACAGTGATCGGCCTCATTCGAGACAACGATGAATCCGCATACAGACGGGAGGTTGAACAACTAACCTTGTGGTGTGATCGGAACAACCTGGAACTGAATACACTCAAAACCGTAGAAATGGTGG
>QLTV01003728.1:1494513-1560644 GCA_003457575.1 Thermophis baileyi | reverse complement strand
ATTTTGTAGTTTAATAAACAATTGTAAAACTTAGTAATCAGTTTTTCTTCTGTGTCTATTAATATCTTATCAATCTCTTGTTTTTCGTCTTGAAAGCCAAATTGTTCTAAATCCGTTTTATATTTAGTTTGAATTTGTAAATAGGGCCACCAATCTATTTTAATTCCTTGTCTTTGTAGCTCTTGATTTGATTTTAATCTTCCTTGTTTATCTAATAATTCTTCATACGTAACTATTTTATCTAAATTAATCAAATTTGGGTAAATCACTGCTTCCATCGCTGAGGTCCATCTTGGCATCTTTATGTAAAATTTTTGTTTGACTTTTTTCCAATTCTCTATTAGTGCATCCCTTATTTGGTGTCTCTTAAAATAATTGTGTACTTTGGTTCTTCTTTCCCAAAGAAATGCGTGCCATCCTCGTTGCAAGTCATGGCCTTCAATCGTTAGAATTCTTTTAGTTTAACAGATGGATCGTTTGAGATGCAGTCACTGGTATATAGAGAGAAGAGAAGTGGAGAGAGCATACATCCTTGGGGGGCCCCTGTGCTAATTGTACAGGTATCTGATGTTGGTTGACAGTGTTGGATTTATTCAGATAGTCATTAACATTTGGTGCATTTGGTATCAGGCTAGGATTTAACAACTCAGTAAGACAAGTTTAAAGTTAGGACAGATAATGTAACAATAATAAATTAGCTTGACATTCACTTTCTTTATGGTCCTTCAAGGGTCATTGTTCTCAATTTACTAAGAGAACCACATCATCAAATTTTTTCTTCAATTATCGCTTTTCTTCTTCTTTCTGCACTACTGCAAACAGAACAACTTTCCTTGTATTACATTCGTTCTTTCCAAAAAGGATTTCTCTGCCTAACTCTGAACAAAATCTTATTTATCTGCTTGTTTCCATGGTCATATTTCAAAAGAAATATAAAAGTTTACTAAGGAATCAATATTGCTAACTAACATCTTTTCAGACAGTCAGTTTCAATAATTTTCAGTGCTTCTGAAAGTCCTAAGAGTTATTTTTTGAACACTCATTTCATTTATTCATTAAAAGTAATCTGGCATCCCTTTTGTCCCTGTATAAATAAGCCAAGAACCAAAGTTTAAGATAATTCATCTTCAACTCAAACACATTCCAGATGATGTTTTATTGCACGGACTGTAAATATTTTCACTAAAAAAGACGACCAGAATTCAGACATCAGATGAGGCAAAATAAGCTAACATACACATCTCCCCCCCACTCCACACAGATTACAGGGGAATTATGGCAGAAAAGGCAGTTAGACATCTGAGAGCCATACTGCTGAAATTCTCTCCAGAACAAAGACAAGTCTAGAGACAGTCCATATGTATTCTCCTACAGCTGATTTTTGTGAATAGATGGCAGAAATTGACATTTTTGCAGCTTCTTGCAATCAGCTGAAGGTCATGGGTTCAATCATGCTCTAAGCCATAAATGAAACTTTTCATGGATTCAAGGTTTGACCAAACCTCATCTTTTTAATAACTTTGAAGTTTATTTTTTGTACTGCTTCTTTAAGATGGAAAAACCTTTGGAACTGCGAGCCTACAAATTGCTGGGTGACTGCTTTAGAGAAAGACTTTGAAACTAATTAGAAAGATTCTCTCATGTGAGAAAAATCTATTTTGTTTACTTTTCAATTGAAAACAAAACTTTGAAGATTAATTACTAAAGCACATGATGGCTACTTTAAAGGAAAACTTAGATCTGTGGGTGTGTGAAGTGCTTGAACTTTTTAACTCTTTACTACAGCTAAAAGTTGTTACTGAAGATGAACAAACTCCTTTGAAGACAACTGAAATGGACTTTAAGATGGACTTAAAAATTATTACAAGTAGGAAATAGAAATGCTGGATTTACCAGTGGAATTGGATGATCATTTAAAAAACAAAAAAGGCATACAAATAATATACCCAAATAATATATCCTTTTAAATTGAAATATAAGAGATTTACTGGAGTTACTTCATGGAAATTACAAATGGACTAGGACAAAGATGACAACAACTTCATGAGAAGGGATAAAGTGACTAGAAAAAAAACAAGAGAATTTTATTTATGCAACATTCCTGGGAAGAAGGAAAATAATCCCAAAACTGGTTTATTTGACTGTATTTAAAGTTATCTTTGATGTTTAATATTTATCTGGATTGGATAGTTTCTCTTTTGAAAATGGTGTAATGAATTTATAATATTTACATTATCATTTTTATATCTAAATAGGGGTCTATTGTTTCTGGTAATGTTTAGCAACTTTCAATTTTATTATGTTTTGTAATGTTTAATTGCTAAGAGAGGGATGAGGGGAATTTAGATTAAATGGAAAGAGAGATTAAATACTTATGTTATTAGGTATTTTTGTTAATTTTTATTGGACCTTGGTTGATCAGTAAAGAGAAGATTTAGAGATGAATTTATAGAGTGGAGTGAAGTATGGAATAAAGATGATATTTATTGTAATTTAAAACAATGATAAAATTGTTAATGTTGAATATACTTGCTGGGGATGAAGAGAGAAGTTTCTTTTTCTTACTATCTTTTTTTGGGGGAGGATGGGATTTTTTTCTTATCCCCCCCCCGCACTTTTTCTTTTTATACATATTTTTGTATTGTTTCTTTCTTAGTTTTCATCTGTTTAATAAAATTATTTAAAAAAATTAAACAAATAAAACTAGTATTCTTAAATCCATCCTGAAGTGTGAAAAAGTGCCTACCCACCCTGCAAACATTTAAAAAAAATGCTCACTCACTTGACAGAATCCATAACAGAGTTAAAACCTGTACATATTTCTATGAAAAGTTAAAGAATATTTTCTACGCCATTTCAAACATGAAAATTCCATGGAAGTTCCAAAGTACTAGAATCTCCAATAAAGCCCTATCAATGGATTCATGACTTTAAAAATGTTAAAATGGTATTAACAGATCTGAGTTTAAAACTGATTCATAAAAAAGATACATGTATATACTATACTTGTCAAAACTGTATTTAATAGGATGGACATAGATTTTCTATGCTAGTTCTGTTTAGCAGAAAGCCTCATTCTCTCTCTCAAATTTCACTTATATATGTTGTATAATTTATCTCAAAATTACAGCAAACATCTCCCCAGGCACATTTCACAAGTGGACTCCCCCCTTTAAAAAATTTATTTCCCTCTGTATTGGGAAGCAAAAGTATCATTTTTCCAATCATTAGGCACACATGCAGTCTTCAGCTGTGTTGATAAATCACACTGCCACTCCCTAAGCAAACCACATACATCTTTTAATGTTTCTCCAGCCATATCATCTATACCTGCAGCCTTACCATTTTTAAACTTTTTAGACATTTATACCTTCATTTCATTTTTCTTGGACACTAACATTTAGAGCCGTGATGGCGAACCTATGGCACGCGTGCCACAGGTGGCACATGGAGCCATATCTGAGGGCACGCGAGGCGTTGCCCTATGTCAGCTCCAGCGCGCACATGCGTGCTGGCCAGCTGATTTTCGGCCTTCCGGAGGGTGGGGAGAGGTCATTTTCACCTTCCCCAGGCTTCAGGAAAGCCTCCGGAGCCTGTGGATGGCGAAAAACGGACCCACCGGCCCAACCGGAAGTTCGGAAACGAACTTCCGGTTGGGCTGTTGGGCCGTTTTTCACCCTCCCCATGCTTCAGGAAAGCCTTCTTAAGTATTTTACGTATTTAAGTATTAAGTCTTTACTTCTTCAAGTATGGATGAAATTCATTGTTATAAAGCTCAGGAAAATGATGTATCCCATTTACAATCTGGTCAAATTGGTTGACATTCAGAATGGAGAAATGCTCCAAGAAGCTCCAAGCTGATCCAATTCCACCATCTAAACACCATTTCCCCTGCTAACAGAACCATGTTAGCCTTATAATGGTCTTGGTGATTAAGCTATAAAGATAATGATAGCACAAGATGCATATTATATCCATTTCTGAGTCTTTTCTATAAGTTAACAGAAAAGCTAATATTTCCAGCTACATTGCACTGACTCAGAATTATCCAGTGAAGCTTGGAATTTGAAAACTTTAAGCTGGAAATTCTTGGAGAGATTGTTCATATTCCTTTAGACTGGTATGGGGCCATTTTTCTCCAGAAGAATAGATACATCTTACCAGCAGTCATAGGCCTAACTGCTGACCATTTATAACAGTAATGGCAACTGAGAATTCTCCATGAAATCTTTATAAACTTATTTTTTAAAACAAGTAATAATTGATCAATGCCACTTAGCTTAAGTTGCAAAACAGTATGGTAGTTAAGCCAAAGTTCTATAAGGTACTGCACGTTTAATGGACAAATGGCATTCAGGTCTTCAATTTTTAAAAGAAAAGAAACATAGGAAAAGTCTATCAACCCTTCAACTTGGTTGCAATCACAATAGAGAACTGTTTGTAATTAATGTAGTTTGGCTTTTGGATTCCAAAAACGTTGTAAGCAAATAGTTAACATAGTTCCACAAACTGAATCCAACTCAATTATTTCTGTAAGCAAGCTATCTCCTCTCTGTTAAAACTAATATCTTCCTTTATTCCAAAGCAATATAAGATGAGAGTCCCTAACAGTGACATTTGAATGAATCTAATTCTAAGTAATCATGTTAACTGGACAAGAACTGTCATGGAGATTCTTTTCAATGAGAGAGAAGACAAAATGACAATGTGTGTTTGAGGAGATGGAAGTGGTGCAAATCATATTAGCGTTATGTCACAAAATACCTATTTGAATCAAATGCCTATTTGAAAAGTTGAGTTTCAGATTAGAACAAAAAATGAACTGTTGATACAATCAAACTGAGGAAATATGTGAAGACTACAGTGTGCCCCTGTGACAATCGTGCTGATTACTGATATTAAATGAACATGACCAGAAGATAAGTGGTACCTAGTAGTAGGTAGCTGAGTGGAATGGAAATTTAGTTTGAATTGAGAGAGGAGAGAGAAATAGAAACAATTTCAAAGGACTTTAGGAGTTGGGTATTTTGAAATCTGGGTAAATAAATACGTAGATAGGTTAATAGAAATAAAGTAGGTTTCCATTCAAATTACATTGGATTTTTCCTAAGATTATCTCTATTTAACAATATATAATGCTATTTCAGCCAACTACTACAAAAAATAAAGACGTTAGGACTTGAAGAAACATTTTGATTTGATGAAGTTTTGACTCAATCACCCCACAAAGGAGATCCATGAGGTGAAACAAAAATTTCCCCACAAAGAAGATCCATGAGGTGAAACAAGCTGCAAATTAGAAAAGGTACCTCCCAGTGGGAGGTAACAATGCTGCCTTCCAGAGCTTTCCGGATTGGATGAATTTCCTATTGTGGATGCATGTTGATGTTACCTAGTTTGGGTAATGAAATGTCTGCAAGAAAACAACCAAACACAGAGAGCACCAAGGACCCCTAATTTCCTACTGCTTTGTATGAAAAAGGGTGGTGCGCGATATGGACACTCTGAAATTGACATCAGCCAAACAATTTAATCCTGTACTAAACTCTTTAATTATCAGAGCTTCCTTGGAGTGGTAATATTAACATTTTCTGTTATATTTTTCAAATACGCCACAAGCTTTAATATAGTTTATACTAATTAATGTTACATTTCTGGAATGTAATATACCGTAAGTGGAAATTCAATTTAGCCTTCAGTATTCTGAATATGGATTCCAACTGCTCTTACTGGTACTTTTAAAATCTGCATGGCTGCAACATGTCTCTTGAGATTAAGTGAATAGATACCAGGCTAATTCAGTTGCTGTCCAAACCTTTACTGTTGTAAAATAAGGGCATGGCAATACTACAATTTCATCTTTTGTTGTGCCCTCATTGTGTCTTCCTCAGTAGTCTGTGTATCTTGGTGATACTGTGTCTCACATTACCAGCAAGTCACAACCTTCATATAGCTAAGTCTTGCCAGGAATGAGAATGTTCTTTCCAAGAGAAGCTAAGCTTGCTTTTTAGCTATGTCAATCTTCTAGGCACCCCAATAATCAGAAGCATACAAAGCGACATCTCCCCACAAGGTTTCTTCCAAAAAGCAAGACTTAGAAGAACCACTGATTCGGGGGTGAATCAGTGATTCTTCAAAGTGTTGCTTTTTGGGGAAAACCCCAAATTATGTCTGCATGCTTCCCTGTCTATGTACTGTAGACCAGTGATACGGGGACCTTGTATGCTATTTTGCTAGACCATTTGGAAGCTGTTGAAGTTGTCCTTCTTCACCCATACTGTCTCTGTTCTAAATGAGGTACAGTAAAAACAGTAAAACACTAGATTATACGGAACTCTTTACTTTTAAATTATTTTATTTCTTCTGTGGCTTGTCTTATAGATATGATAGGTAAATAGGAACATAAATAAAATTTGATCAAAAATTTTGAATTTTTTTCTGTGAAGGTTCACAGATATTCTGTTAGAAAATATATATAAGGCCTTTTTATTAAAGAATTATTAGATGCTTAAAATCTGCCTTGAAACACTTTATAAGCTACCGGTATATAAACTTTGCTGTAAAGGTCAATGACCTTACTGTGAAACCCAAATAGCAACAAAACCCACAATATTTAATAGATCGCAGGGTTTTTGGTGCTTTTATTTATATTTGAAATATGAGTTAGGCTTGTATGAAAATACTGAGGATGCTCTCTACCTCAATATATCTGTAGATATAATATACTCAGTACAGACATTAAATCTGCTTTAAGTTAGAGGCAGTGAGGCTGGGAGAAGTAGATTTATTCAAATGGATAATGAGCTGAACATCTTCCGTTTTTATGGATGTCCTAGCTAAAGGGTATCCCCAAATGCTTTAGATAGCGTTCATCAGTGTCTTAAGATCTGGATTATGACTTTTATCTTAAAATTGCAACTCTTGATTTACAAGCTGCCCATTTAATCAGCTACATTAAATTTAGGGGTTCCCTAATTAGCTTTCACTCCATATGGCAAATAAACAAACAAACAGAAAGCTTGGAAGTGCAGCTTTTACTGCTTTGTTCAGAGGCTTTACAGTATATTTCCTATGGCTGAGTACCAATGCTTTGTTTGTTCCGTTTAATAAATTTGCTAGGTGTTTTTTTTTTAAATCTGTTGGCACCTAACCTTTTAACAGTTTAATTATTTGATACATCAGTACTTTGGTATCAATTTGAATAATACAGAACTGGTTCAAAGTGTATTTGTTAGCAGGTGGGCTTGCATAAAATAAGCAGTGTAAATATTTCAATTAAAAAACAACAACAATGGGTTGATAAGGTTCAGATCAAAAGAAGAAATCCCTTCATTGCTAGCATGCTTCAATCAACTTTCTCTGCCTGATTATACAGAAACTGCAGCCCTACAGCAGATATCCAGATGCTGTGGTTAAACTGCCAATGCATATGACCTATCGGCTCCTAAGCTGCACTAGGAAGTCAATTTTCCATACTGAACTTAAGAAAAGCCATGAATGAATATCATAACTTTTTTCAATCTTAAGAGAAAACAGCAATGTTAGATTTTATATAACATGCTACAATCAAATGTTAAGAAACTTAAGAAATTACACATTTTAAGGCTTCCAAACAGAACATTAATTTCATAACTCAAAATGATTTTTTTCTCTTATTAATAAGAAAAAAACATAGCATTTCATTTCTCACTCTCGCTGCTCTGTCTCAGAGAAAGTACTACCATTCATTGCGATACCATCATTTTCCAAACATCTAGTAAGTTTTACCTTTCTTGCATAGGCGGAAGTTGTATCCAGCTGTTAAACCTAGGATCATACCGGCTGACGAAGTTTGTACTGTGTTTGCCTGTAAAGAGATTAATTTCACATTTAGCTCTTTGCTTTTTGAAGGACTGACCCAAAGCCTTTTGTTGCTTGAAGACCAAAATGGAAAAATTTTCTCCGTTCAAATAGATGATTAAAAGGTAAAGGTTCCCCTCGCACATATGTGCTAGTCGTTCCCGACTCTAGGGGGCGGTGCTCATCTCCGTTTCAAAGCCGAAGAGCCAGCGCTGTCCAAAGACGTCTCCATGGTCATGTGGCCGGCATGATTAAAGGCCAAAGGCGCACGGAACGCTGTTACCTTCCCACCAAAGGTGGTCCCTATTTTTCTACTTGCATTTTTTACATGCTTTCGAACTGCTAGGTTGGCAGAAGCTGGAACAAGTAACCGGAGCTCACCCTGTTACGCGGCACTAGGGATTCGAACCGCTGAACTGCCAACCTTTCGATCGACAAGCTCAGTGTCTTAGCCACTGAGCTAATCACAGATGATTAGGCTGACCAAAAAACCCTCTCATTCCAGTATTAGGATGTACAGTAGGACTAGCAATGCTTTGAACCTAATCCAGAAGAATATGAAGGGGCACACGCATGTAACTTATTGAACCAGCCATATTTGTTTCTCAGATAGTGTAGGAATATATTGCACAGGACTAATAAGTAGCATTCTTCATAACATCTGAGTAGATGGAACTTAAGGGGTAAACATAAGACGCAATTGTGTACTCCCACTTTTCATTACTGTTCTATGCCCCTGAGCATTTGCCATTTGCCTCATTCTGTTTTAATAGTAGGGTGGCTGCTGATGCTGTATGACTGCAAGTCACAGTTTTATAGCATCAGTCTTTTACTTGTGAACAACAATTATGGATGTTTTTATTTAGACTGATAAAAAATTAACATTTCCCTGCAGCCTTTTCTAGTCAAATTTATTTAGTCAAATATGAAAAAGCATTAGTTATTACTTCACCCTGTATTTCATAAGGACTTGTATATGCCAGTCATGAAAAAACTATGCCTCCAAGATATTAAACTATATTGAATGCATGTTATATTCTTATAAACATCAAAAGAAAGACTTGAGCAAGGAGAGTGCATTACAATTTCTGTTTAATACCTGAGCCTTCAATGCAGAAATCTTAAAAAGAAATTATTCCTTGCGTGCAACTTAAAATTATAGCATAACTACATCACAGTTAAATCATGTATTTCTCTATCAAAACCATGATGCTTACAAAGTGCTTTGTTCATGGGAATTAAATTCAAAATTCAGTGGCAATGAAATATAGATTTTGGCATTCAAAACTAATCATGTAAATAATTTGATTTATATTTTCTAGTTATGTCATGTGATTCAGATTCTTTCATATTCTAAAGAGCACTAAGGAGTCCCTTATTTGTATGAATTTCTCCTATTAACACAAGTTACCCAGAAGTACTATCTGTCATGTCAATCAGCATCTCCCAGCATAATTCCATTTTTCCTAGAATATCAATCCTCTTTTCCCTTCACATATACTTTCCCTTCCAAATCTCCCATTTATTGTTATTAATTTTTCATCTTCCAGTTATACCTTCTCCATTTCCCCCTTTCCAGCTCTTCTTTGTCTGTCTTCTGATATTCAGAAGTTAGACAAAACAAAGAATGAGCTAAAAGTTTTTGTTCTTTGCTGATAAATGGCAAGCAAAGCTGTGGAGCATGTATATTTATTGTACCCCATATATTACTCCTAAAATGCATCTCTGTCAGGAAGATGACTCCTTGTTTTTTTTTTTTTTTTTTGAAGTAAGTACATTTTTTTACAAATTATGAAAAAACTCAGGCCTTATGTCCAGGTTTTAAAAATGGAAACAAAGAAAGGGAAAATTCCTTGGTTTCAGGTTTTTCAGCGTTATGCTACGGTATCATGTCCCTTCCTGTGGGTCACCAGAATATTCTGTGTAGCTTTCCTGTAGCTTTCATCAGGAAACATGAACATCAGGGTAAGAACTGGGAGAAAGAGTTTTTTGATCTTCCAAATCCATGACATTAGTTCTGGAGTTTGAGAAGGTAGGTCCACTATTCTCCACTATTATTGCATCTTCTTCTATGTAAGGTGCTGCAAGGCTTGATATGTTCTCCCCTCCTGTTTAACATCTACATGAAGCTGCCAGAAAGGTGTTTTAACAGTTTGGGATGAATCTATTGCTGATACCCAGCGTTTTTATCTTCACCCCAGACCATTTGAATGATACAACACAAGTCTTATCCAAGTGCCTGAAGGCTGTGTGGTTTCTGGAAGGGGCACAACAGGCTTCAACTCAACCCACGTAAGATTTATTTATTTATTTATTTATATTTATTTATTTATTTGTTTGTCAAACATGTACAAGATAGCAGGTATAGGTATAAACATAAACATAATCAAAGTGAATACAGATAGATAATAGGACAGTAGGACAGGGACGGTAGGCACGCTGGTGCACTTATGCACGCCCGTAATCTTATGCAGATTGTGTGGCATTGGGGACTTCCTGGTTCTGGGAACCTTCCATTTTTATTTCTGGATGCGGTGACACTGTCTCAGGCAGAAGCAGTGCGCAATTTGGGGTCCTCCCAGACCTATAGCTCCTGCTCAAAGAACCAGTGGCAACCATGGATAGGAAGGCCTTTGTATGTCTTCATGTTATGCATCAGTTGTGCCCATTCAGAGATCAGGACGTCATGATCATTTGTGCCCCTTGTGACCTCCCGTTTGGATGACTGTAATGTGCTGTGCATGGGGCTGCCCTTGAAGAGCATTCATAAACTTCAGTTGATGCAAAATACAGCAACAGGTACTGGTACTAGCTATTTGGAGCATGTAACACCACCACATCACCACTATCAGTTTGCTTCCAGATGTAATTCAACATTCTGGTAATTACCTTTAAAAATCCTATATGGCTTGGGCCTGGGTTACTTATGGAACCATTTCATGCTGACTGTTTCTACCCATCCTGTCAAATCTAGCAAGTGAGGCATGCAATACGTTCCATCAACCAAGGAGTGTTGGCTGAGCCGCCTGGGGAAAAAAAGGCTTTTCTGCTGTGGGGCCCACTCCCTGGAACACCATTCAGCCTGTAATTAGGTTGGCCCCCAATCTGCTGGCTGTTTGGAAGGCTTTGAAGGTTTGATTCTGTGGCTGAGCCTGGGGCCCTGTATGTGAGATGGAGCACATTTCTTGGTCATGATTCTATGATTCTCTGAGTATTGTGCATTTTATTTCTTGATTGACTTTAATATTTGTATATATTTTGGTTCTAATGTTATGAGCCTCCTAGAGTTATGTACTTGAGATGTGTGGCTACATAAATAAATAAATAAACTAGCCAAAAACAAAACCAACAATTTCAATGAAATAGCTTGGAAATTATCCTGAATTTAGTGTAGCAGTTGGGGAGGCCTGCCATCCAATTAGTCTAATGTAGATGTTTACCCATCTTTTTGGTTAAAGAAATTCAACAACATCAACCTTCAGGTAAGCTCTATAGCATATACTTCTATAAATAAATTATCTGTAATCTTTTTATAGAATAGCTTGTTAAGAACAGACTGCAAAAGTTATTTTTCCAGAACACTGACTTAAATAAATAATTTTTAAAACTCTATTGAAATAATGCTATTAGAGAAGATTGCTTAGCTTAGTTTGTAAAGAAATGAACAGATGTAATGCTTTGATACAGTTTGGTTTAGCACAGATGCTGCAATGGGCTTTTCAAATAAAATATATGCAGTATACGTAATTTCAGCTGGATCTTCTGGCATTTTGAAGTGAAAATGTGTACCTGCAAGCTGTTTTATACTTTCTAAGTCATAATTATCTATGTTACACAGACTGCTACAGCTGCAACTCTGCCTTTATGTACGAGCCTTTCAATGATGTCTTGACAATATTCTAAATTTTGCAAGGCATATTGTTCTTTTGCTTTGTTCAGAAGCCTGTTAAATGATTTCATTTCTCTCCACAGAAAATTTATAAAGTAATCTCGTTAAAAAGCCCTTACCATAATCATTATGTAAATCGCTGATAAGACTAGAGATACAGGAGTACCAGAAAAATCTGAAGGCATTTGAGAATGTGAATGCATACCGATTTTACATGATCATATTAGATTGGCACTAGAAAAAAAAAAGTGAATAATGGAAACACAAGAAATATAATGGTACCAAAAAACGTTGATACAACTTTAAACAATTCTCACCAAATGTCTTAATTAAGAAATAACTATTCAAACATTTTAGAGATTATGAGTGAATACCAGAAATACTGAACTCCCAAATCAGTGACGTAACTGTAATTAGAGGGGCAACTCATGAAATTAGTTTCCACTTTCTATTCTCCCATCATAATGTAGAAGTGTTCTGCTAAAGAGGAAGGGCTTGATTGTTGAATTAAAAAAGTGATTTGGAGTAAGATTTCTTTTGAAATACAGAAGCTTGTTGCTTAAATCTCTTTTGTTAGACATATATGTGTATGGGTTAGTTTACATAGCTATTTTAAGAGATTATTCTTCTAATACATCACTTTTGAGCGTCATATTAGCATATATATTCGGTTTTAAATGTGTAAAATTTATGCATATGTTTTTGCAATAACTGCAACTGGATCTATAAAAATGCATGTGTTATGGATCCTCTCTTTATGCATGCATAGATTTTGAAAAATACACCTTAAATGTTTCAATAGGCCTCAAAAACTTGTGTTCTAATTTGATCATTAGAACTCTGTGTTCTAATTTGTTCTTATACAACTGTGTAATGTTGGACAATCAATGATTCAAAGTTGAGAGTTTATCGCCATAAATGAATTTTAAATCACAGCCTAAATCATTGGTATATAACATGAAGCCCAAGAGAGTTGCTCAAGGTTGCTTGTAGATTCCTAATCTTTCCTTCAGTGTTTTCTGATATTTTTTTTAGCAAATAAGCTAACATTAAACAATCTGCTGTTCCGATCAGATCAGATGAGATTAGAGTGTGAGATGGGGCAAATCAACTTATAAAACAGAAGGAAAATTACCATATTGCTATTTCATGTATAAGTAGCAGTTCATGGATTTCCTACCCATTAGTTATTTGTGTGGAGGATGTTATTTATGTATTTCTTCATAGTTTAACTAATTATTGGATACATACCATTAGGATTCCACTGATCTTCTCCTCCCAGAACGAACAAGAAATTTTCTACTTCCACAACACAGTGATGGGCACTATTGTATGGCATAACTGTGAATAAAGCAGATATATATTTTGTTAAGGTGCATTTCAGCAGTAGGTTTAATAGTATGATTATTCTGAGGATTTCAGGGAAGTTCAAATTTAGAATCCAATCTGGGTCGGTTACCGGGACCAGAGATTTTGTCTTCCGAGTTTTCGGACTTGTGCTGGAGCCCATTCTCCAGGAACTTCTCTCTAGCAGAGTGTGTGCTGTTAGAAAAAAGTTCCCTGAAGATGGACTCCAGCACAAGTCCGAAAGCTCGGAAGAAAAAACTTCTGTCCCGGTGACCGACCCAGATTGGATCCTGCAACATTATCCTGGGACACGTATATTTGCCTTCATTCGTTCAAATTTAGACTTTCATGTTTTAGTCCCAGTAAATGTGCTCAGTGATCTAAAACCTGCTGTGAATCAATCCTTATAACCTGTTTAGATAGTCAGTGGCATTGTCATATCTGCTTACTGTTCTGATAAGAACATTTTGTTCTGCATCTGCAACTGAAAGAAGTTTAGCAGCCTTGGAAAACTCCAGCATAATTGATATCTCAAAACAAAAGAGCTCAGAGAAGTTTGTAACAGTTTCTGGCATTCTGTGATTTGAATGAGTTGTCACAGTAGCTTCCCAAAGCATGCAGAATGTCTCATTGGCATGCACAGCCAGTCTCAATAGCATTATCAACTAGATTTTGGATTGAGGCAGTCTTAGCATCCACTCTGGACAAAGTTTAGCTTGCTAACAACAAATTACAGCAAATACTGTATATAAACTGTACCCTACAAAATAGAAATATTTCATAAAATGCAATAGTTACAGTGCTCTGTAATCATATAATAAATACTATTTTTTTTAAAAAAAGTAGATTTACAAAATGTTAAAAAAACCCCCCTCAATTCAGTCTGTAGGCAACATTTCCACATCAAAACTTCAAACTATTCAATAGTCTTCTCTCACACAGCAATAAGCATGCTGCATTTGCCATATAGTTTTCAGTTTTTAAATTAAGGTCCTGCTGATTTAATGCCTCCTCCAAATGTATATGCTTAATTTCCTGTACAATGTCATTAGCAGCACAATCAAACATTTTCCATCCACTGAATCAGGAATCCCTTTGTTGAAAGAGCAACATTCCTTTAAAAACTGTTGTGGGGAAGTTGTAACTATGAAGGGGAGAAAAATGGGACAGTCCTTTTTCTGATATGTTTTCCCTAAGGTTACCAAGGTACTAGAAAAAAAATGCAGCATTAATGCCATAAAATGAAATGCTTTGTGGTATGTGACAGTATTAAACATCATATGTTGAAATGCATACTCACACAGCTAAATTGTACCACATGCAGCAGTTCTGGCTGGGTGTCACCAGTAGGAAAAATAATGTCCTTGTTCTGCTCATCATATGGGCACCTTAAATCTAGGTGAGGACAAATGGGGAGGTGATGTGCATGTATAGGCAGGGAACTTATTGCTTGACACGGATCAATAGAGCACTTAGGAAACCAGTGCAGTGGGAAATCAATATGACTCAGGGCCAGCTCTTACTTTGTGCTGTTTTGCCAGTGCCAAAAAAAGAGGCAGCCTATCTCACACTTGAATTATTTTGGGTGATATATCTCTCATTTCATTTGTTTTATTATCTTTTATTTTTCTCAATGCACTTGAATGTAGCATATGCAAATAACAATAAGAAATATGTGCAGCTTCCTTGTGTAGGACACATTTTCTTAAAGATCAAGTAGTCCCATTTAAGCTTCTTACTGATTTTTTTCCCCTAAAGCAATGATGAATAAGCAAGGTGCATATTTAGTTTCCAGTAAAGGTCAAATATCATTTTCATAGTCTGTGCTCATGCAGCTGTCTAAGCAAAAGCAACTGATAGGCAGATAAGTTTAGTAAAAATGCATTAATTAACATTATATATTGGTGGTATATCTTACAAAGCAACAATACTATTAATATGCTATTTTATTTTAATTTGTGACAAATGACAAGTCAATTGTATCTTCTTAGGAATTGATTTTTTTGAAATATTTATTCAGGTGAAACTCATTGAACTCCAGTTGTGTTTTTGGTTGATGTTATACTGCAGTGCCCTTCAACAGCATATCCATGAGCCTTATTAAAATGATGTGATGCTATACTGAAAAACCATGCATCTGAAATGGTTGGGCCTATGAATGAGCTTTAAATTTCAAACAATGCCAATTATCTGTTAATGCAATCAACTGTACTACCCTTAAATTCAGTGTTCTTAGGTAGGAGACAAACTACATGTGCATCTAATTATAGTACATCACACTGTGTTATATTTTAGTGGTTGAAGTATTTTCATGCCATTGAGCATGTCTGTTGATATGCAGTGAAATGCAAACGTAAGGCAAACAACTTATCAGAACAGAGACTGAAAAACCTACAAGATTCTCAGTTTTATGATTTTGTGTCATTTCAAACTCTAAAGTAATAAGCAAAGAAAGGAAAGTCCAAGAATGTCAACTAAAAAAAAGAAGTCTGAAAATGTAATTTATGAAGATCATAGCACAATTCTCTACATTTCAGTTCAAATACAGGTAGAACACTGAATAGAAATGCAATATTTAAGCAGAACAATGGAAAAGAGGATAAAAGTCTATATGACTAGGTGTAAGATATACGAATGTGCATGGCTAAAATAGCCATTTGAACTATGCAACATATATGGCTGAATTTTGGAGGACGTAACTTAATTTTTTTTGTACTGCTGAAACATTCCTCTTGCCCCACAATACCTTTCAACTAATCTTACAACAATTCACTAAGAATTCATGGGTGTAAATAATACAATGTACAGGCCAGTGTGCAGTCTAGTGATGCAAACCATCTCTTTCATTAATTGTATACTGTCTTCTGCTTTGCTGATTTATTTTAATATGAGTCTCAGGCTCACTCATCTTTGCATTTCATTTCAGCTCAGGTGAGTACCTATTTTCCCCTCCAAAAAGGGATTTGAAAAGAAGTTTGAACGCCACGCTCAAACACAGCCCAGTGTGAGTTTTTAGCGTGTCAGTCAGTGAGTTAGAGGGAAAGGGTAAAGAGAAGCTAATCAGGATGAAATGAGATTAAAGGCTGTCTAATTTTACAGCAACTGTGATCCATCAGCCACTGTGAAAGTGACAGTGGAAATGAATGATGGAGACAGACAGGTGGGGCTGTACATTTCACTGATTTATCCTCAAATGCACTGGGCCTTATTTTATTGAGTGAACATGACCGCATTTATCATGACTGTCATCTAAACCCACTTCTCTCCATTTAAAAAGGTCACTTTACTAGAAGGAAGTAGGATAGAGCCACTTTCAAAAGTGATTCAAAAATCTAAGAACATGAGTTTATAAAGCTTTGCAAAGGAGCTCTCAGCTTTATTAAACAAAAAGTGAAGTGAAAGAATAAAGACCAATAAATAAGAGGAAAATTTTTGACACATGAAAAAATACATTTAAAAACAATCTTTGTTTTTTAATCCCAAGGTTCCAAAATAAAGGTGCAATATTGGGCTAAATAGTACTCATTTAGAATTATATAAAGTATCTTATTCTGCGGGATGAGGAGCTTCTTCCAAGTGAAGACAAACTTGATTTCTTCCAATAATTGTTTGAGAGGACCCTCCACTCCTTCTACTATGTATACTGATTGGACTGTAGGAATATGTTTCTGTCTATCAACTTTAACCAATTTGTGGGAAAAAAGGGAAAGTATCCAGCCAAAAATCAGGAAAAAGCAAATGGGAAAAATATTTGCCTACTGCATCGTATTTGTTGAACTGCTACTTCCAACCTTATATTCACTGTTGGTGCATTCCAACCAATAAAAAAGGCAACACAACTTGAAATAACACGTGCTCTGTCATATATGAAATATGAAGTACTTATCTAAATTCTAAATTTACAAAAGAACTGGAGAAAAATTAGCATTAATGTAGTTGCTAGCTAATTTAAGGATACACATCTTTTTTTTTAATATCATGTGAGGTTTTTTTGCAAGAAATATAACAAAAGTGGGAAATGCTAAAGACATTAACCTTTTTATTTTTGGAAGATGTGGGATTGATACTTTAAAGATAAAATACATATACACTGACTGTATCGCCAAGCCATGGCTTTGCCAAGCTTAGCATGACACGGTACTGTACCTTTGCCTATCTTGAAGAAAACCAAAGTTGGAGTTTTAAAAAATATATTAATGGCTTGGCTCTCTGGCTTTACACAGATGGACAAAGTCCCTTGTTCATACCTTATGATAGGTTTGACTAACCATATCACAAATCCTCACTGGCCATTCCAACATTACAGCTTACTGTGACATATGAACTGGATATATTGATGAAAAATGATTTTTAAAAAAGCCCTTCTCTGTTCAGTGAAAGGACACTGTTTCTACAAAGAATGATTTTCCTTATCACCTTTCCCTGGTTAAGAATCTACCTCCTTATCTGCCCTTGAAACAGAAATATTTTTAGAACATGGAGGAAAAAATTGGGTTTACTCATCAAAATGGGGAGAGATTATTGCTGAATGAAAAGATATACTAGCAACTTCCTCTGCATGTATCATCAACTTAATACTGGCACCAATGGCTTCTGCCTTGATTCTCTCTATTCTCCCATTACTCAGTACTTTTCTTATGGTAAAATAATGAACACTAAATTTAACCAAGATGAAAGGACTACAGAATTTTGGATGACGTTCTAGCGTTCTTTGTGACTTATGGATTATTGCATGCTGTTTTACTGGAATGATTTTGACTCAACAGTGACTCTTGGAAAAAGTCACTGTTCTCAAAACTTCTCCATTTCAAGACTGTTTTTCTGACTGTAGACTAATGGTACTCCATAGTTTAAAAATGAGTAGCTTTTCCAGATTGATAGGTATCATTGACTTTTTAATAGCAGGACATAATATGTCTGAATTGTGAGAACTTCATGTGGTGAAGAAACCAAAGCTGAGAGATGTATAATAGGGTAGGGTTCATTGTTTAATGAAGTACTTATACAACTGCCATGAATTATTCCTTTAATTGAATTCAATGAAATTGTGTGTGCGCGCATCTGTGTGAGAGATTGCGACTACTTTTTATACTGGTATAGAATAACTTTATGAAACAAATGAAACAAGCACTAAACCTTGGTGTTATGTATTTACCCAAACTCCCTCAGTATAATAGAAAGACCCACGAGAAGCTCAGATAATATTCAGCTCAAAATATATGGAAAAATTGAAAATATTCTAAGGAGCAATAAACTCTTAATTCTACTCCATAGAACTATTGGTTCTTTTTAAACAAATCTATGTTTTTGTACTGTTTGGAAACTATTTTCTGTTAAAACATGTAATATTATTGTTCAGAAATAAACACTCAAAACAATTCTATAGATCATTGTATAGAGTGTGTACGATGAGGAAAGTAGTATTTTCCCCAAATAAGGAGCAGCATGCAAAAGTTTGAAAAATAGCATTTCAAATTATAAATACTACATTGTTAGTTGTTATACCTAGTTGTAAAACAGCAGATCATGAATCACTGATTCAAATGATTTCCACGAAATTCTATGCTGCTGCACTCACAAGTAATCCATACAGTAGTCAATGGAACGGATTTCCAGGGAAATAAAATCTGCAGTCCTGTATCTATCTAGACATGCTGGATTCAGTGTTCATCAGATCCAGCAGGTCTTATTTTTGAGTAGCCATATGTGAGGTTACACCGTCAGCCTATCAAATTAATCATAATAGTTGCAATATCTTTGCTACCTTGTTTTTTGTTTTAAAACTAGTCATCCTCTCATCTATTGCAATTGTAGAATAAACTATTAGATGGTTCACAGCTGCCTTTCTGCCTATGGCCTACCTCAGGATGATTTGAATTATTGTATTAATCAGAATTTCCAGCCAACCAAAAACAAAGAAGTGAAATGCAACAAAAATGACATTGCTGATTTCTTTCTAGCAGTAAGCTGCTTGTTTGTTCCTCTTGTTCAATTTGAAGGGAAGAAATCAAACGCACTGTACAGGAAACATGTATATTTGGTGCTGATTCTGATAAGTACTGAGCTCCTACACCTTCCATTGATTAAATTTAGCATTAAATCCTAATTATCTGCTTTTCTTGTCGCAGACCCTATGCCAAATTGGATGTGAATCAGTTCTTGATTTCTCTGGCAAACCAAACACATCTGGTTTTTCATTCTGCACTTCAGTGCTAGAAAAAGAATTGCTTCTGTTTGCTGCCTTATGGCTGTCTCATGCATTACATCAAACAAGTTCCTGCAGCTTCTCTGTTAGTTAGCTATATTCTTTTCCTGTTTTCTTATGATTGAAATCAAACTATAAATACATGGCTGGAATAGTAAGACTGCAAAAGTTAATGAATTAAGTAAAACAATTTTGCGCTTTAAAAAAAATCCACTAACTAAACACATGAAAATAAAACTGCAGACGGCAAAGGCAACCCTGAAAAAGGGTACCCTCTTTTTTTAAAACAAACAGAAAAGTTTATTTTACAAAAATAACATTACATTAAACAAAATTTGTAGTACTGTTAAAACTATGCAATACTTTAGATTTTATTCAGATGAGCTGGTTTGAAATTTGTCAGCACCTGTCTATAACTTATTTAAACAGCTATGTCCATTTATAGGACTGCAAAACTGTAGAAGCATCCCCACAGCAGCCATATGATTGTAGAAAAAAACATGGCTGATTTAATGAGCTATAGATAGCAAGTTCATTTTCCTGCACATTTTGAAGCACTTCTTCTGAATACAATTTTCCCATTACATATCACATATGTTTGTATTCATCTTAATTTTTTCACCCAAGACAAAGAAAAAAAATCCAAATTATAGCAGCTCTGCGTAGTGCAGAACCATGTATTTTGTCATACTTAAAAATGGATTCTATATACCCGTGATGGCGAACCTATGGCACGCTTGCCACAGGTGGCACGCGGAGCCATATCTAAGGGCACGCAAGGCGTTGCCCTATGTCAGCTCCAGTGTGCATGCGCGCGCTGGCCAGCTGATTTTCGGCCTTGGGGAAGGCCATTTTTGCCCTCCCCAGGCTTCAGGAGGCTTCCCTGAAGCCTCCGGAGTGCGAAAAACGGCCCAACGGGCAAACCAGAAGTCCGGGCTGTTTTTCGCATTCCGGAGGCTTCAGGGAAAGCTCCTGAAGCCTCCGGAGGTTAAAAACAGCCCAACGGGAGGGGTGGGGGGTCCCCGCATGTGCGGGGATGCACGCATGCGCAGTGCGGCGCGTGTGTGGGGGTTGTGTGCTGGCACACACACGCGCCAATGTGCGCACACTCCCGTTTTTGCCATGCAAGAAGAAAAAGGTTCGCCATCACTGCTATATACGATATGATAGAGATGCAGAAAACATAAAAGGTTCCTGGACCAGTTAAAATTATCCTTCATATTTATGGGACCCTGTATGAAGAACATAAATGGACCAATGCAATGAGGTCTATATGGGACTGTCCTGGAAGACCATTTACAAGCTATCGCTGTTTCAAAATGCGAAGCACAAGTATTCCATGTGATGCTACCGCTCCACAAACTGCACTACTTATGGTTGCCTTCTGGTTGCAGTTCAAGTTGTGGATTAGCACCTATAAAGCACTCTGTAGCATACAGCTTAATTGTTTGAGGGACAGCCCTTTTCCAATTGTTTCTGACTGCTGATCTAGTGAGTTCAGGCAGAGTGGGTGCACTTTAGATCCCTTCAATTAAACAGTATCATCTCTTGGGATCTTAGAAAGTATCCCTTATCTTTTTGTGAAAGTGTATCCCCCCAGAGATCCATTTAGTTCACATCCTGTTGATATTCAGAAAGTCACTAAAAATTAAGTTGTTTTCCCAGGCCTTGGGCAAAGGTAGTGGTTGAATCCCTGTAGGATTACTTTGTTTGCAATGGAGTACTTGACTTCTGGATCTAAAACTGGACATGTGATTGGTACATTTTTAAACTGTTCCTGCTTTTCTTAGGTGTATGCTACTCAGTGTTGTTTGGAGTTCGGGAGCCTCTAAGTTGAAACAAACAAGCAAACAAAAAAAGTAAATCAATCTAAGCTGCTGAATAATAACCTATGATAGAACCTTTCATCTCCATGGCACCCAAATTTTTCACATCACTTCCTCCTCAGAGATTATATATAAATGTAGCTTCAATAACTTTTCTTAAAGAAATGGGGTTTCTTTGACATAATGCTGAAGGATATCTGAAATTACAAACGTCTATTGTATAAAAGTGCCACTTCCCCCTATTTTTACAAAACTCCCTTCCTTCAAGGAATACAAGAAGTTCCAAAAACCAAATAGAACTAAAATAACAACTGAAGAGAGAAGGTTTAGCATGACACAGATTATGCCAACAATACATGCCACAACTGGATATGTAGCAAGGAAAAAAGGGCATGAACCAAAAATAGATGTACAGTTCTTGGAAAGTGCATTTGCTAGCATTACAACATTTTTAAATCAGGATTTCAAGGGAACAACTACCACAGTCTATAAATCTGTAACGTCTATCCCTAAATGGATCAATTTCCTTATCATTGCCAAAATGCCATGACAATTAGTTCACTGTTAAGCTATGTGTGTATACGGTAGTGAAAAGTGCTGCTACAAAAGGCAGCATTACAGTTTCTATTGGAGACCACGTGAGAAAAGAGCACAGAATCTGAATTTGATGTCAGCACTGGAAGATGTGCAGTCAGTCTGAGGACAGCAGCCACGAACTGTGCACTTCTAACTTTGTGCCTGACCTCTAATGAAAAAGTGTGACTGCAGCACTCTACTCCCAATTGCCTGCTATCATTTTCTGATGTTCTCCAACAATAGCCGTCTGTTGGGAAAGCTTTTAATTTGCCAGCAAATTACAGAACTTGCTAGTGCCACTAGCAATTTGCTTGAAAGTGGTTGTGCAGCCTGGAAATTTGGGGAATTGAAATTCAATCCATATGAAGACACCGGGTTATAAAAGGTTGCCACAGGAGTGCTACCCCTTGCAGGTGTAAACTTGGGTTGTGCAGTACTTAAAAGTCAGTCTCTAAAATATTGTTTGGAATGACAGGTGCTACAACAAACGAATGTGCCCTCGCCTGCAATAGGTTGCTAGGTTTGTGCTCCCATGAAGCATTTCTTGAAGTTCACATCTGAAACATAGCATAGCCCCAGGATACAGTATAAATGAGCAAAATGTAGAAACAAAGTTAAAACATTTTACCTCTTTCTACCTTAGGGAAAGAAATGAAGAGAATTGGAACAAATGCAACAAAATAACACGATAGACAGACAGATAGATAGATAGATAGATAGATAGATAGATAGATAGATAGATAGATAGATAGATAGATGAGAGACAGAGAGACAGAGAGAGATAGATATAGATAGACAGACAGACAGACAGACGATAGATAGATATAGACAGACAGACAGATGATAGATAGATAGATGGATGGGTGGAAGAGAGAGAGAGAGGGAGAGAGAGAGGGAGGGAGAGAGAGATTTTTTTGGTGCAAGATTTTTTAAAATGATGTAATAACAAGTACCAGAGATTCACACAGATATAAAGCATATTCACCAGTTTTCTCTAATCTGACACATTTATAATATGTATTCAGTATAAGCTCCATGTATTTGTCTTGTTCATTGCCATTTCCCATGAAATGGAAATTGGCATGTAACAGCCATAGGTTTTTTTTGTTTTGTTTTTCAGTCTATTCCTCTTTTCTTCTTCTTTTGTGGTTCTTGAATCAGGAAAAAAGAACTCGAGTCATAAGGAAGCTAAGCAGATTTTATGGTTACTTCTGCTTTTAATGATTTTTATTCATTTGTTGCTTTTTTGCATCCCAAAGACCCAAGGTTTGGTTCTCAATATTCTCAAATGGGACTGAAAAAGAGTAGTTTGAAATCTGGGAAAGCAGCAACCAGTCAGTATAAAAACAATATTAATCTTAAATGTTAATGCTGATCTGATACAAAATGGCTCACATTTTAAGTCTATCTATGCATTTTATACTTTGTTGTGAACCATGTAGGAGGAGAGCCATTTTAGTCTATGCTAGCCAGAAGTCAGAAAAAGTTGGGTAACACTTTTTAAAACTAATACAGTCATTAAAGTGTATATCTTATAGTCTCAAACCATTACAGTGGTTAGTATTAAAAAGTGCTACCGGACTCTTTTCTGGCTACTATGTTGTGATAAACTCTTCATATTTTCTGAGTCGGAAAGAAGGGATAAACGTATTGTAATAAATAGAACATTTGCACAAAAAGATTGATATTAACATCGCAATTGTTAGCACGAAAATGTTGCATTTCATCTAGGGGAATCACTGAATCTATTTTTATGTAGTGTTAAGGATGCTTCTGTACAATGTTCCCACTGACATTGAAAATCGCTGCGCGGCAGTTGGAAACTGCCGCACGGCGATTTACTGTCAGGTGCACGGCTGCGCAGCAATGTTCCCTCTGACATTGAAAATCGCTGCGCGGCAGTTGGAAACTGCCGCGCGGCGATTCCCTGTCACGTGCGCGGCCGCGCAGCCGCGCAGCTTAGAGGAAACATTGCTTCGGTAGTAATGTGGCCACTGCTTGCTCAAGCTTCTAAGTGCAAGGCTGACAGCCACTTCAACAAGTCACTGAAGTAGAAGCCCTGATGCTTGCAACTGTTGACTTAATAAGTGAGATACAGTGAATGTAAAGGGCCACTAAGAATTATTTGCTATAAACTAAATTAGATGACCAAATTCAAAGTGTTAATGTGTTCACAAGAGAAGGATATATTAAGAGATTAAATTCAATTGTGTTTCCTGAATATTACACTTTACCTATTATATTAAGGTAACTTGCTGTTCTTCATAACAATTACTACTACATTTCAAATATTCTAAGGTATTTATAGACTACCTTTCAAAAATCTCCATTATAAGTGAGATATTACTTATCTGAAACTAGATTCTATATTTCTTCCACTTAATAAAGCTACCATGATTTAATCCTGGATGAGAATGCTGACCTAGCTTGTACCACTGAAACCTGGTTGGAAACAGAGAGGGGCTTTTGCTTTCTGAAATGTGCCCACTGGGGTTTTGAGTGTGACACCAACTGTGATTCCAAGCCAGAGGTGTGTGTGTAGCTGTTGTCTTCTGTGAGTCAAGTGACAGCCCGGGGGAGGGGGCTTTGCATTCCTCTAATGCAGGGGTGTCAAACTCAAGGCCCGCGGGCCGGATCTAGCCTGCAGGGTGGTTAGATCTGGCCTGCAGGGCCACCCTGGAAACAACGAAAGACTGGCCCATAGTGCCTCTGCCAGGGAAAGCGGAGCTCAGGAGGGACGCACACGGCCCTCCTGAGCTCCGTTTTCCCTGGCAGAGCGCTGCAGGAGGCTGTCACAGCCAAAAATGGAGCCTGGGAAGGGTGCCCCCAACACGAGTGATGTCGAGCTGGCCACGCCCACCCTGGCCACACACACACCCCACCCCCTCGAGGTCAAATGCAACCCTGATGCGGCCCTCAATGAAATTGAGTTTGACACCCCTGCTCTAATGCATCAATGAAAGCCTTTCCTGCACTGGGAGGCCTTGCTCACTGTCACTCATGCTTTGGTCATCTCCAAACCTTGTTTGAATTATGCATTCTACAAGGGGCTGCCCCTGAAGATCACCCAGAAGCTACAACTGATCAAAATGTGGTGGCACATGTAGTGATGGTGCCCCTAGATTTACCTTTGTAATACCAGTGCTGTGCGAGCTACGCAGGGTTCCAGTTTCCTTCCAATCTAATGCATAAAACATCAAGTATGTTCAGAATCCCTTTTGGCATGTGGATTTAGCCCAGAACTTCAAAAAGGAGTTTAATTTAGCCCTTTGCTTCAAAAGAACAGTTTGACTGAAGCTGTGTTCAATTGAAGTCCCTACGTTCTTAATATATATTTGTAACAGAAAGCTGGAGTTTTATTTAATATATTAGACTATATTTTAGCCACTAATCTGAATAATTTTTTATAATTTATGTCACAACCTGACCATCTAATAATTTGCAAGTTTCATAAAACATGAAATTCACATTGCATTCCATATAGCATGAAATTAATAGGAATGACAAACTAAGATGATCCTTACCACTTAAGACTTAAGCATTCCTAAAAATATTTATTTATCTGCTTATGTAAAACATGTTTTATGTAATAGTCCTCCTTTTTAAAAAATCCCAGAACATCAAGTTATACCAGTGCAAAGATCGGTATTCGGAAATTCCATTCCAACCAATGCAAACTACTTGTCAGTACACTTAGTTCATCTAGATATAAAATCCAGTCTCTCTTGTTGCAAGTAATAACATGAGAAAGATGATATTATAAAAGAAACATCAGTAATAAAATTAATAACAAATAATTATATTCTTTTTTAATAGAACGCATCCTGATGTTTGGGCAGCAATTTAATTCCATTTTTTTCTTTCTCTCTCATCTAATTGGCTTTTTTAAAATGTTCATTGATAGTAGGGTAAAAAAGCAAGGGTTTTAGACCCAGTTCATCCTTATCATTTTAACAAGTACAACAAGACAAAAGCATTAAAGTAAAATTAATCATGTCAAAGGATTTTAGCAAAAACAAGTGAGATCATGCAGAAAGCATCGCTTTGTCTACTGAAGTCTCGCTCTGATTAAAAACATATAATGAAAGTAAAAGTGATACATCATTGCCTTAGTGGCTGGATTTTTTAAAGAACTATACAGCTTTGAATAACTCTGTCTCTTATAGGTCACAATTACTTTAGTTCATTTCCAACAAATAAAGCAATTCCTCCAAAATCCTTTGATAATTGTAATTTGGCTTGATCACTTTAAAATAAATTATTTTTTAGAACTGAACAAACTGCTGCAGATTTTACATAATACAACTAAAAATCTAAGCATTGGTACTGTATCTGATTTTTATTTGAACAATTCTATTGATAACCCAAGACAAATTTATTTATTTATTTATATCCCGCCTTTATTATTTTTACAAATAATTCAAGGCAGCAAACATATCCAACACACCTATTTTCTCCACACCACCAACCCTGTGAGATGAGTTGAGCTGAGAGAGTGACTGGCCCAAGGTCATCCAGCTTGGGGGCGGGGAAGGGGTCGCGGCGGCGGGGCGGGGGTCGCGACATTAGGAAGGTTGAGAACCACTGAGCTAGACCAAACTGGCTCTCTATTCAATTTCAATGTTCAACTTTTAAAAAAATCAATTTGCTTCACAATCTTATGCATATTTCTTTGGAAATATTCCTCACTGAATTCACTGGTATTTGCTCACAGGTAAGTGGGTACAGATTTGCAGCTTTAAAGTTTAATTAATCACATATTTATGCTGATACAGGTGCTAACAACGAAGTTTTGTGCTGCTCACCTGAATCACCCAATTATGTCATGGCTAATGCTAATTTATATAAAATGCATGTCCTGTACATGAAACAGTGGATGGGTTAGGAAAGCACCTCTTCCTACTCATATTTAGTCCTCTTTACAAATGTGGAACTTTCTTCTGCATGAAATGTTGGGATCATCTTATGGAAGTCGAATTTTAAATACAAGTGTTGCTGTGAAATGCATTTCTGCTCGATGTATCCAGTTTGTTAAGGATTTATTGGAGGATACTGGCATAGACCTGACAATTATCTTTCTTGAAATTTTTTTAAACCAAAGTATGTAACTGATAACAATGCACAATTTGGAATACAGGTAATACTCGACTTACTACCACACTTGGGACTGGAATTTCCATCGTAACTCATTGTGGTCATAAGTCAAGTCACAATGTGACTGGATCTGATTTTACAACCATTTTATGATGGTTAGCTGAATCACTGAGGACATTAAGTGAATCATGTAGTTGTTAAGTAAATCCAGCTTTCTCAATGGACTTTTTTTTTGCCAGAAACCAAAGATATAAGAGCTAATATGACAGTCTTCAATATTCAGAAAACATACTTGCTTCTCACTGTAGTTAAGCACGTCAAAGGGTTTGATAAAACAAATTTAGGTTTTATGCAACAATGCCAACATGGAAGTGGCAGTGATGAGAAGCAGCTAAGGAACCTGGGTAAACTAGCCTTGCCCTCAGAAGAAAAGAAAAAAAAAAGCAGGTTGGGTGGTGTTCATACACAACTCCAGATTCCCATCCAGTTATCTCATACTCAATGATAGCACCAGGAAGGAGAACTCAAAACTGCTCGCAATTTAAATTTAAAGTAATTTAAATTGTTGGATTAGGAGTGGGAACAGATCTAATGCTGAATGATTAATCCATAGTCTTGCCATCTCAAAATAACGCATTCCATGTGGTGCATTTGCTCGAAGTGAGGTCCATCTTCAACCATGGAAACTCACCCTGTGACTTTGTGGAAATCACTTTCCTTCCATCAAAGTCTACCTTAGCTGTTGTAAGGATAAAAATGAAGAGAGATTCCCCCTGTAAGGAGATTACTGTACCTATTTTCTCAGCACTGCAGAAGTAAATGAATGGAAATGGCGATGTAGAACATGCTGCTGGAATCAATGGAAACTTTGGAATCACAGACAGTACCTCAGTTGGAACCACCAGAATAGCTGAGTCAGTCAGCTACTTCTTTTCTTTATATGATCAAAATGATGTTTAGAGGAACTATTTCCTTTTCTTCATGTTATTCCACTTTGATTTGCTCAAAGACAGTAACCAATCAAAGATTCCTCTGAATGCCAGAGGTCACTGGACTGAGTTTGTCAATGGAGCTGGCAATGGCATTTACTATTGCTAAACTAACTGTTCCACAGAATATAACAGCCTGGAACAGATGTATGATTTAAGATTGTTACTGGCCTGCAACACTTTCTCCCATAGCAATGCTGAAAAACCATCAAGAAACCATCACTGCTTTCTTGATAGACTTTTAGTAAGTAATACACATCTTCACATCCTGGCCTTCCCAAATACACAGCAAATAGAAGAAATGGATATCAGATGGCAGCAATTTACAACTGCACTTTTGAGTGTTTGCAAAACAGAGTCCTTACAGCCATAAACTCTTGAGAATGGGGGTAGGGGAACCACTGCAGAAAAGCCTGCATTTCACACTCAATCTCTCCAAAGTGAAATGAAAATGAAAATAATGAAAGAGATTAAGAGTAAATGTAATTAAGCAAAGGAAAGATTTTTAGCTTCACACTTGATGGAAAATATGCAAAGGCTCTCCTGCTGATCAGAGAAAACTGATAGCAAGGGAGAAAAATCTTAGATCATTAAGTCCCATCAAACCCCCAAATCTTTAACCTTAAACTGTCTACCATCGACCTCACCCCATTCCTAAGAGGTCTGTAAGTGGCGTGCATAAGTGCACCAGCGTGCCCTACCGTCCCTGTCCTAAAGTCCCCATGTATTCGAAAAATATGTACTCAAAACCATGTTTGTACTTATTATATACTCATATTAATGTTTATACTTTGCCTGTAATCATATACATGCTTGACAAAATAAATAAATAAATAAATAAAATAAAATCTCTGCAGCTGTGGAAGGTGCCCAAAATGACTATGTAGAGACACAGAACACAAATATGCAATATCACAAAGACCAGAGTGAAATCCTTAAGCAACATAGATTTTACGAATTATGCAAGGCAAAGGATTTTTTTAAAATTTTTCAAAAACTAGTATAAGTACACTCAACTTGCAATTTTCTACATGGTACTGGGTATGCTAGTTTATATGGAAACCGAAAGATGTGATATATTTACCACTTTATGAAATAAAGTCAACTGAAGCAAGTTAAATGTTAGTTTTCCCTGTGGAGGTAAAAAAATATGGAAGGAAACTATTCTTCTCTCTTGCATCCATCCCCAATCATGGTTCCATATGATGTGCTCCATACATAGTTCCAACACTTTTTTCATCTTTATATAAAACAATAAATCATTAATCCTTTATGTTTATGCTCCCTCACTCCTGTCCAATTTCACAGGCACATAAATTCTGAGTCATACTATACATATATTGCTTGTTGAAATTACGCTGATAAGCCGCTACATCAAATATCACATAAAAGGGTTTCTGCATCTGCAATGGAAGTTACCTTTGTTCTCTTTCCTCCTACAAACTAGCTCACATCCCAAATCTACTCCAGAGTCTTCCCCAACTTTCTGCAGCAGATTTAAAGCTGCGTAAATATGTCCATTCAACCAGGGGTCTGACACCTTTGATAGAAATGATTTTGTCATGTTCCACTTTGCTCACATACATTTGTATGGGAGATAAGATACTAGGTAAGATAGTATGAAAACTAGCTATAAAACTTTGACAAATTAGAAATTTTGATAGGAACTTATTTATGAAATAACAATCTCATCACCAAATTGATTATTGCTACTGATGTCTACTGGTGAAATGAGAATAGACTACATGTGACATCAACAGATTACAAAAAGCTTTGATCTGCTGAATTAAAATGGGAAACTGGAAGCACCTTAACATCTTGAATTCCTAAGATATTAATGACAATATTCCATTAGTATCTTGAATTCCTAAGTCTGGGAAGAATACAGTATATTTACCGAATTAAATCAAATTAATCAATGTCAAATTTAAAAGGTAGTAAAAGTACATTTCTAAACTTGCAGAGTAATACACATAACTATATGGAGATAAAATTGACCCAAAGAGAAGTTGGGAACTAAATAATATTTTAATTAAAGATTGCATTACTTTATGCTAATGGAAGATATATCCTTCTGGGGCCTTGTTCTCATCAGTAGAAGGAGTTAATAAAACTCTGTCCATGAAACAAGTTACCCCAAATATGGCAAAAGACAGAGGAGAGGAAATGACAGAGAGCATAAAAGCATAAAATACATAATTCTTCTTGAACTTACCAAGCCTTCTCAGGAACTGCTTCTTTAGGCCATTTTAGCTCTCCCTTTGTCCTGATTCAAAATAAGCAGAACTGTGGGAAGGTTCAGTTTGGATGAAAAATTTGCAGAGAGTGAATGTAGAAAGGATAACTATATCCTCCACTTTTTCAAATCCCTTTTCTTGTATCCTGCATAAGTATATCACTCAAAGTCTTAACCAGGGCTTGATAAAATAAAATAAATCATTTTTAATTTTTTTTTTAAATTGCTAAGATTAATGATCGTTTCTTGTGTTCAGAGCTTGCAAGCTGAAATTAACAAAGACTGAAGCTAAAATTTTTGCATTCCTTACAATCGTATCAGAGAAAAGGGGGAGAAAATTGGCTCTCTTAGCATACAAATATAACCACACATTTTAATTTCCCCATCACTTGGGAAAATTCTATTTTTTACATATCAGAGAGGTTGCTTTAATCTGCCTTGAAGGAGGCAAAGTTGTGCCTTGTCCTCCAAAAGGCAACTCTTAGACTCAACCAACTTACATAATTATTGTCAGTCTCCAACCCATCGTTTCTTGTTAAGTGAAAACTTAATTTCAACTACAGAGACTCTAGATCAGGGGTGTCAAACTCAAGGCTTAGATCTGGCCTGTGGGGCCAGCCTGGAAATATCAAAGGACTGGCCCACGGTGCCTCTGCTGGCCAAAACAGTCCACGGGGGGGGGGCGCGCAGCCCGTTTTCAGCCAGCAGAGTGCTGCAGGAGGCTGGGGAGGCCGAAAACCAGCTGCGCAGGGGCCGCACGGGGCCTGCTCAGGGCCCATTTTCGGCCGGGAGAGTGCTGCAGGAGGATTGGCTTACTGGATTACAATTATGTGGCCTCAAGTAAGTGCCTGATCTGGATAGAAAACAAGCAACATCCTATGTTAATACTACAGTTTAATGCAAGATTTTAGCAATAGCAATAGCACTTAGACTTATATACCGCTTTACAGTGCTTCACAGCCCTCTCTAAGCGGTTCACAGAGTCAGCATATTGCCCCCAACAATCTGGGTCCTCATTTTACCCACCTCGGAAGGATGGAAGGCTGAGTCAACCTTGAGCCGGTGAGATTTGAACCGCTGAACTGCAGCTAGCAGTCAGCTGAAGTAGCCTGCAGTGCTGCACTCTAACCACTGTGCCACCTCGTCTCTTTACATACTTTAGGTCCATTTAATCTACAATCAACAACCTATTCTGTATTCTGTGTTCTATATTCTGTGTTCTATTCTGTATTCTATTCTGTATCTATAATTGATAGCCATTTCTATTTACTATCCTGGAAATTTACCTCTGCTTTTAGATATTTTATTATCATGTTATTTATGCTATTGTATTTTTATTATTAGTTGAATAATAAAAATACAATAGTATAAATAGCTTTTCTGCCTGGAAAAGCAATTTACTATTAAACAATGGGGTATAAATTTAATGGAATATGAAGAATAAGTAATAAATGTTGGCCAGTAATATCTGGTAGAAGAGATAGGAAAATGGTTATAGTAAAGAACTGTGGAAAGAACGTCAAACGCCCACCGTGGCCATGCCCACCCAGCCATGCCCATCATGGCCACGCCCAACTCTGGCCCTCCAAGGTCAAATACATCCCTGATACGGCCCTCAATGAAATCGAGTTTGACATTCCTGCTCTAGATAAACTGGATTATCTGGATCCCTTCCCATGAGTTTTATGGAATGGGATGGAGATTGTATTGGTTGCTCTTGTGAATGACCTGTGATGAAACTTGGGGGAGAGGAGAGTGCCTCTCCATGTTCTGTTTTATCAGTCATAGTACCCTTTTGGGTATCTCTTAGGGCTGCCTTGCTGTGGTTCCTTCCTGAATGGACAGTTTCAAATGGTGTTGAGAGGGAGGAAGTCAAGCTCTTGGACAATTCAATGTGAGGTGCTTCAGGGGTTTGTTCGTCCTCCCCATCTTATTTATCATCTACATGAAACCACTGAGAGAAGTCATCCATCCATTTATGGCTAATTATCGTCAATATGCTGATGACACCCAACTTTATAGCTCTACTCTAGGCCAAATAAAAATTGAACTCTTCACTTCCTGAAGTTATAAGGGGGTGAATAGATGAATCTGATTTCAGCAACCCAGAATTAATGCTGGCAAAGGAATTTTCTGGATGGTTCACCTATTACTCTAGATATAGCTGAACATCCCATGAAGGAGCTGGGATGCAATCTGGAAGTTCTCATGGACTCACATCTTCTGCTGCAACAGCACATGAAAGCCATGGCTAGGAGAACATCTGACCTTTTGTGAACCAGCCAACTGCATTTTTCACTGGAATAGGAGGTGCTGAAGATAGTGACTCACACCCTTCTAATCTCTTGGTTAAACTACTGCAATTTGTTAGGACAGTGCTGACTTACAATCGGTCCTCACCCTTACATCCTCACTGCATCCCCCCGATCATGTGACCAAAATGTAGGTGCTTGGCCATCAGCATGCATTTATGACAGTTGCAGCATCTTGGAGACAGATGATCACCATTTGTAATCTTTCCAGCTGGCTTCCAACATGCAAAACCAATGGGGGAAGCCAGATTCACTTAATGACCATATAATTCACTTAATAACTATGGTGATTCACTTAACACCATGGTAAAAAAGGGCATAATCTGTGATTCACTTAATAACTGCCTCACTTAGTGATGGAAATTCTGTTCCTAATTGTGGTCGTAAGTCAAGGACTGCCTGCACGTTGACAATATATTGAGGTAAGCTGGATTGGAAGATGAGTGGAGTTATAAAATTGTAGGAAGAAACATCAATGCTCTATGTTGATATTGCTATTCCAATAGCTGAAATGCAAATGATCCGGAAACTCTAATAATGAGAATCAAGGAGCACCGTAAACTTACAAAGACCAACTAATGACAAGTACAGCAACCACCCTTAAATTGACACTGAAGAAATGGTACATAGTTTCTGCCTTTTAGGATCAATCATGAACAGTAAAAGAATAAGCTGTTAAAAATATGTCTTAGATCAGCACTTGGTAAAGCAAGCCAGAAGGCCCTGGAAAATTTATTCATAAACTGTGATGATGTACTAATACCTACAAAGAATCATGCAGACAATGGTCTTCCCTGAGATACTATACATAAAGTTGGATTTTGAAGAAGCAGGATAGAAAAGCACTGATCTTTTTATCTTTGGTGTTGAAGAAAACTCCTGAGAATGCTAGGAATACCCCCCTCAAAAAACCCCAACAAATGCATCATCAAACAAATCAATCAAGAGTTCTCACTCAAGACACAAATGACCTGGCTCAAATTGTAATATTCTGGACACATTATGTGAAGACCTCCCTCTCTGGAGGAGACTGTAATACTAAGAAATGTGAAGGAAAGAGAAGAGGATGACAGTGGATAGACTTGATTACAGCCACAATGGGTGTACTATTAGAATACCTGAAGTGTTAGGTTGGGGTCAAATCTTCATGGAGAAGAACTACGGTAGCTATGTGGTTATTAAGAGTTAACACCAACTTAATTAATCAATTAATCTGTATTGGTACATGCCTCTATATAGTATTTTTCAATTCTGTACTTTTTCAAGTTCCTACTTTTATGACTTTAGATAAAATTGCTCTTAGGATCAGACTGCTAGAAAACATTTATTTTAGAACTGATATTTCACTAGTCTAGCTGTTAAAGTATAGATCTGATTTATGGATGAAAAGTGCTCATTTATAATTTTATCTGAATAGCTTTAGGCAATTCTGACAATGAAAAATTTAGCTTTATTGACCAATGCAGCTAACCTACCCACAAAGGAACTGATATATAAATGCAGCCAATCAACCCCCCAAAAACATTTATTTGATTCTACAATCAAGTAAGTTTGGAAATTGTAATTGATAAAACAGTATTTTCTAAATCTGAGGACACAGCTGCCCTTTAAGAAAAGAAATGAACAGAGTTGGGCAACTATAAGTAGACTCATCTAGCGTTGGTGTAAGCACAAAAATGGGAATTCAACATAGATCTTTTCAAAGAATAGATATCGATTTAGCTACTAAGGTTTATAAAGTAGACATACTACCAAAGACTTTTTTTTAAGCTCTTAATTCAGTGAGTTTGGTTTTTAAATGGAGATTTCAGATTGGTATTTACCTATGAGATGGAGGTTAAATAAAATACTGTTACAGAAAGAGGCAAAACTGAGGCTGTAAAAAGAAGCTAAAAGAGTACAGATGTTAAGGTACTTAACCTTAACCTTAATTAAGCTACAGATTTAAGAATGGTTTGGGACATAAGCAAAGCTCTCATTAGAGGTTACTTTTTACAACATAATGGTAAACTCAAAGAGAAGAGATAAGAGAAAACACAAGCTACTTTAAGTGACATAAAAAGAAGAGAAGAATTATAGACGTTTCCAGAGAAGATAAGTATTTCTCAACAAATTAAACTTTTACAGCAACAATTATCTATGTAAAAAATAAAAGAAATGAAAATGAATTATGCAAAAGAAAAGAACTTTGAGTTTGCAAATAAACCAAGGAAATGGTTAGCATACAAATTATGAAAATAAAATAAAATGATATTGAAATTTGCAAGAATGAGATGCTAGCAGATAATGTGGCTATGCAAAAGTTATTTAACCGATATTATTCTAATAATTTTTGGAGAAAATAGATCAATATTTAAAGGCACAAAATTTATTGTGGGTTGCAGAGAAAAAGAAATAGATTACAAATGGACATAACAATAAGGGAAGTTTGTAAAACTATAAAAAAGACTAAAACAGTAATGGTTCCTGGACTATATATAGGTTACCCTTTTCTTACTATCTTTACAAAATATGATGAATTCTACTTTATAGAGCATAAAGATGCCAGAGAGCTGCATAGAGGCTAATATAGTATTAATACTTCAGGAGGGACAAGAATTGATTTTAACACGAAACTATCAGCCAATATCATGACTGAATAATGATTATAAGTTGTTTACAATGGTTCTAATTGAGAGAGTGAAAATAGTTATACAAGAATTTATTTATGAGGATAAATGTAGATTTTTATCTAAAAGACTTTTGAAGGATAATGTTAAAATACTTCGGATATTTTGGACTACTGGGAGCAACATAATGAAAAATTGGCCACATTGATTGTCTTACATGCAGAAGAGGCCTTTGACAATTTGAACTGGGCTTTCCTGTTTAAAGTTTTGGAAGATAGGAATATGGGAGAGAATGTATACAATAAGTAAGTAATTATAAGATCCATTTATAATTCATAGAAATCAATTTATACTTCAAGAAAGTACATATCACTGTCAATGGAGATTTAATAAAAACTCTGTTGTGATACAAAAAGGGACAAGACAGGGATGCCAGTTGACTCCTATTTATTTTAGTTACTGAATCACTGAATATACAGGTGAAACTCGAAAAATTAGAATATCGTGCAAAAGTTCATTTATTTCAGTAATGCAACTGAAAAGGTGAAACAAATATATGAGATATATAGTTTCATGAGCTATACGCCATTTTCATGAGCTGTACGCCATAATCATCACAATTACGACACATCACGGCTTGACCTATCTTGCTTTGCATGTAATGAGTCTATCTCATATATTTGTTTCACCTTTTCAGTTGCATTACTGAAATAAATGAACTTTTGCACGATATTCTAATTTTTCGAATTTCACCTGTAAGTCAAGATGACAGAATTGTGGGAATAAAGATGTAAAAACTTAAGGGCATTTGCTGATAACTTGATCTTGGTTTTGGAGTACCACTAAAGAAAATAGAAACATTAATGGGAAAATTAAAAGAATTTCGTGCTCTGGCAGGTATTAAGATTAATAATCAGAAGATGAAGATGTTAACAAAGAACACAAAATGGTTGATCAAAGAGAATTGATGAAGAAAATGGGATTAAGATTGAGAAAAAAGTATATTATTTGGTTATTACTATGACAAATAACAAAATAACTATGTTAAAACATGGAATGAACTTAAAAAGACATGTTCAGATGGGTGAATCTACAATTGTCATTGCTGGAGAAAAATGTTGTGATAAAAATGAATATTTTGTCTAGAATGATTTTTTTCAGACAATGCCCATTTTGTCAACTGATATACCATATAAACAGTGACAAAAGGATATATCTAAGTTGGTGTGGCAAGGGAAAATGCCACAAATTAAATATAAGGTGTTGCAAGATGCAAAGGAAAGAAGAGGATTCGATTGACCTGATTTGAAATTGTATTTCACGGCTTGTTATTTGGTTTGGATGAAAGAGTGAGAGCTTCTGAGAAGTAGAAGACTTTTAGAGTTAGAAGCACATGACCTGAAATTTGGATGGCATCGATATTTATGGTGTGATAAAGTAAGGTTAATGTAGATTTCAAAAAGCATTATGTTAGACATGCCATATTGAGACTATGGAATAGGTACAAATCCAGGATGTGCCTGAAAACAGCTCTGTGACCATCAACACAAGAAGCATTCTATAGATGAGAAATAATAGGCAAACTAAATGTTTTAGTATCACGAGACACTAAAATTATGTCAAGGGGAATACAAAATAAAATCAAGAGAACCACCAATGGCAGAAAGACAAGTTATCAATGGTTTTTATTTACAGTTATCAAAAAAAATTAAGTAGGTAAAACAATTTATGGTATTGAACACTGTAAGACTGATTTTGAAATAGTATTGTGCACAAATGGCAAACATGTGATTGCTAAAATGTATAATTTTTACTGAAATTTGAAACACAAGATGTACAAGTTAAGGTATGTATGATAAAGTGAATTAAAATTTTGGTTATAATATATAGATGGAACAATGGGAAATATGTGGTTAAAAGAACTTAAAACACTGTTTTATAATCTTAAAGAGGATTTTTATAAAATGATGTGCTATTGGTATGTGACAGCAGAAAAATTATCTAGAATGGTCTTACCTGAACATCCGTTCTCAGCGCGCTGCGGGAGAATCCAAGCATGGGTTGACTTCTATCTATTTGCCAGAGACTGAGTGTTGATTTTTTTTTCTTTGTTGACTACGCCTCCTCCTCTGCCCTTCCGGTAGCCATTTTGAGCCAGTTTTTCGATGAAGGCGTAGTCAGTCTGTGTAAGTGGAACCAGTGCTGCAGAGGAAAAAACAAAGGAATACCACCCCCCGGACCTCCGGAACAGGCCGCTAAAGGGGTGGGTTTGGATTCTCCTGCAGTGCGCTGAGAACGGACGTTCAGGTAAGACCAACGTCCATTCTCCAGCGCGCTGCTTGGAGAATCCAGCGTGGGACATACCCAAGCTTAAGATTCTATGGGCGGGACTCAGACTGATCCCAGGGTGGAATGGATCCTCTGAAGCACTCTCCATCCGAAGGACGCCTCAGCCGAGGCATAGCTAGCAACGAAATCCAAAATGGCGCGAGAGTGATCCCACTCTCTCAGCGCCGCCTCGGCTAGTAAGCAGCTAAAAAAAATTGCGCGAGAGCTTTAATCGAACTCTTCTGGCACCTCCGAGGCTTGCAGGGGCTCCAAAGTAAGGCACATGAGCAGGAATGAGCAGGCACATGAGCAGGAACATCAGCGCCGCTGCCCCTTGCTCCTTAATAATCGGTGCAAGAGCGATTTGCAGCTCTCTGGCGCCTCTGCGGCTAGGAATCCAGCAAAAAAAAATAGCACGAGAGCGAAGACCAGCTCTCCCAGCGCCGCCACAGCTGCAAGGGCTAAGAAATAAAGGGCGCGAGAGCGAAAACAAGCTCTCCCAGCGGCGCTGCCGCTTGCAATCAAAACTGGTGTGGCAAGAGAGCTATCAGTCCTCTGAGTGCCTCCGACACCAATAAATCCATGGAGTTTGCCCCGGCATGCCGGTCAGTGACTCCGGAGCTGCCTCGCAGAAAGAGACGAAGTGGTGGTGGCAGTTGTGCTGGCAAGCTGGGAAACCAGCTCACCCACTGGTGGCAAGAGAAAGGACGGGGGAGCAAAAGCCCGTACTCCCGGGAGAAGCCTCCAAGAGGTTTTAACTCCAATGCTGCCTTGCAGATGATCTAGGTGGTGGCAGTCAGCCTGGAGCCCCAGGGGAGACTAGCCCACCCACCAGCAGCTTTAAACCCGAGGGCTGAAATGCGGAGAAAGAAAGGGATCCCCCTTTCTTCCTGCTCCAATGTCTTCGGCTCACTCCTGAAGAATCCAAGTGGAAAAAAAAGATCTAATTCTATCTAGTTGCCAGAGGCAAAGAACACACGTCTCTCTAGCTAGACTGAGTCGAAAAACTGGCTCAAAATGGCTACCGGAAGGGCAGAGGAGGAGGCGTGGTCAACAAAGAAAAAAAAATCAACACTCAGTCTCTGGCAAATAGATAGAAGTCAACCCACACTTGGATTCTCCAAGCAGCGCACTGGAGAATGTAGGAAAGTAGTTCAAATTTATGTTGAAAATGTGAACAAGAAGAAGGGTCACCAGATCCATACCTGAAGAGTTCAATTATCTACTTTATTGCTTCGTGCCTATTTCACAGGAATCCTCCGAGACTGGTGGTTTGCACATAGACCACTCTAGATAAGATTCAACAGCATTCAAGGAGGGGTTTGACTTTGCATTCTTGTGACTACATAAAGATTCCAGACTAATTCCCTGTTTGACTCCTCCACCTGGCTCGGCCAGTCTCTCTCCAACTTTTTATTATGCTAAATGGACATGCAAAAAAGTTAAAAAATGTTGGGTTCAAATACATTCAGTTATTTAGGGAATTCTAAAGATTAATATATAACTGAAATCAGAACTTTTCCTCTTTGGACAAACAGTTGGAAAAAAGTCATGGAACATTGCTATATATGATGACTGCAACAATATTACTGTATGTACAAAGATGGAAAATCTTGGCAGTAACTATTACAGAGGAAAGACTAAAGATGACTGAACTCATAGAAATGGCCAAATTTGACTTGCTTGATTAAAGGAAAGACAAAATCTGAAGAGTCCTTGGTGTACTCTGAGCTTGGTTGTTTTTTTGCAGACGTTTCATTACCCAAACTAGGTAACATCATCAGCACAGTATTACCTAATTTGGGTAATGAAATGTCTGCAAGAAAACAACTAAGCTCAGAGAACACGAAGGACCACTCATTTCAGTCCTGAGCTACAAATATTCTCCTTTATTGATAAGACAAAATCTATGTTTTGTGGTGACTGGAAATCCCTTATGGACCCTTTGTGTAAAAAGCAACAACAAAAAATGAACTTATGATTTATGGTTTTAATGATTAGAGAGATAAAGTATACAAAAAGAGAGTCATGATATAACTTTGGAGAGAGAGATCAGTTTATAATTATAGCTGCTGTAAAGGAGATTGGAAGATGCTTTATATTTTTAAATTTTCTTTTCTATTTTCTACTTATCTACTTATTTATTCTACTTATTTTCCTAAAAAATCTTTAGTTTTTCTTTTCTTTTCCTTTTGCTCTATTTTAATTTGTATGAGTCTCATTCTTGTGTTTAAAATTCTCAATAAAATTGTACACATATACAGAGTAATACAGTAATCACACCACAGTAAAATATACTGTACATAATAGAATGCAATACAGAGTGCTATGAAGTTCAAAATACAATATAAATTAGACACAATTCAGCCAAGGTTAAACTTCCCAAACTTTATTAGCTGCAGTGTTTATGATATGAACAGATACGCAATTGTCCTACAGACATAACTGTTCTTGTAATTCAATTTTACTGGACAGTAGCCATAGTGTACAGGGGTGGGTTCCAACTTACCTCGCTGCCAGTTTGCTCCCTCCTGCGCCGTGTGGGCGTGCCTCGTGCGCGCGCATGCACAGTAACAAAAAATCCCAAAAAACAAACAACAAAAAAACCCACCAAAGCTGAAAAAAAGATGGCGACCGCATGCACAGTGCCGGAAGTCGGCTTCTGCGCATGCTCAGAAGGAAAAAAAAAATTCAAAAAAAATTCAAAAAAAAAGATGGCGGCCCCCACGGACCGGCACCGACCAATCCGGTTCGGTGATGTCATGGTGATGTCACCAGCGGGCTGCTACTGGTTCGGGAGAACCGGTCCGAACCAGGAGGAACCCACCCCGTATAGTGTATAACATGCCCTGCACTAAAAATGCCTGCTTATTTAGAGAAGGTAAGAAAGAAAGCTTAACAAGTTTACGCTAAAACATTATTAAATGATTTTAAGCCAGTTTTAATTTGGGCTTATTCACAGAAAATATATTACCTTCCTCTATCTCAATTTATTTGTCCTTTGTGAAATCCCATTGCTATATAAACAAATCTCTTCAGGGAAGAGAATCAATAAAGTGCCTAATTTGATTAGCCATGTTTTAAAATTCATCAAGGTAACTTAACATAAATAAACTGCTTACTTGTCAGTATTTTCCATGTCTTCTTTTCATCATCGTAATACTGAACTAAATTGCTGGGAAGCCGGTCAGGTCCAGGAGGCAGCCCTCCAACCAATAAAAGCATTTTCTTGTTGGAACGAATTCTTCACCCCCAAAAAGAGAAGATAAAAATCTTATGTTATTGGAGAGTGTTTTAGCAATAACAATCAGAAACCTCACAAGAATTTTAACTGATTACAATTTTCTGTTCACTTTTTCTGTTTCTTTTCCTTATGATGTCTCAACAACTTTCTGAATCAAGCAGAAAAAAATAATCTGAAAAGCTGTATAGCCCTCTACTTGTGGGATAATACATTTTCTTTATGCAATTTGTTAAAGGTTCATTCTAGAACGACCTTTTTCTTCATATCATTCCCTTAAATCATCACTCTTTACAGCTGAATGCACACGGAATGCTCTGGAGTTGTACTAAGGTTAAGCATTAAAGTTGCATGTCAAAATCGTATTAGTCAAAATTATTATTATAAGCCATTCTAAACCCAAAGAACCATGAAAAAAAAATTAAGGTGATGCTCTAGGCCCCAAAAGAAACTACTGAGGTACCACCCTAGCAGTAGGATGGCCTGGGTGCCAAGTCTGTGACAAATTTCGTAATTGTTACACTTGCTTTCCAAAAATTCTTATCCCATCATTTTATTTCTCAAATGACAGTTTACAGTTTACAGATGTTACTCCACATAGAGGACTTTCAAATGACGGAGGAAAATAAGAAACTAGAGGGCAGAAATAATAGAAAGTCTGGCGGAACAGTGAGAAAAAAGGCCCTGCGTCAAAAAGAACATCAAACATTTCTGCTTTCTTTCCTAAGACTGCAGTTTGAAACAGAACCCTACTATGTAAAAGCAGTGGATCATCCCTACTTCATTGTTCCTTCTTTCTGTGCTTCTCTTCACTATAGATCTTACAGTTTGCAAAGATATGCTGTAAACTCTAACTCTTTTTACCCTCTATTGGTTTCTGCATTTTTGCATCCAGAACTGGTAATCAGATTTGTTGAATGTGTGGGACAAGGAAAATTAAAGCATGTCCCACATGCCTGGGTGCCCCAAGTCAGCTGCTTCTCCAGCCTTCCCCACGTTTATACCATTGGAGAATGCAAAGAATTTGCAAGCCAATTCCTTAATTACATACTTCAAGTTAAATTCCAACATACCAGTACAATTAGAAGCATTTCAACCATAGTTAAACACTGTACTCTACTTAGATCTAAAGAACCTTTCTGTTGCTTACTTTAGCCTGGCCTTCTGATTTCCTCCGTTCTGCCCCCATCCCATTGCCCCTCCTTTCTTTGCTCTCCCACTGGCTATAGCAACACCAATTGGTAAAAATGAGACTGTGATGTTGTTGAGAGCCTCCCCAGAGTGGAGTCCTGCCAATGCCTGCCACTGATCCAGCAGCATGAACCTGCTCAACTGTGCAAAGTCACTCTAATTCCCTCCCTCTGTTTTTCTACCTTCTCCCCCAGGGGGCAGCCACTGAGAAGAGTGACTACCCACCCATCAAGAACTGGCAATTCGCTGCTATTAACCGTGACCGTGATTCCCAATCTGCCTGGCAGTTCTTAAGAACAGGGCTTCAACGTCTCATAGGCAGTAAAAGCTGTAATATGCACCCTGGCCTCCATCACTATACCTGATGAATGCACATTTCTTTGTAACACTAATGGTTTTAACACAAATTCAAGAGAAAAGAGAAAAGGAGACCTAGACCCCTAGATGAGTACTGATTCTTAATAGTCACTTTACATATAATTGAGTATCTATCAGTTACACAAAGCCTGGAAAGTAATAAAAGCAAAAAAAATAAGGGGGGGGGCGCGTTCGTGTTAAAGTAATTCATTCTAGTATGATAAAAAATAACATACATAGCATAGTATGTATCCAAAATAATGTATTACCACATAATACCAGTTTTTGTGATGCTGAGCTACTTGAGATTACTGAAGTTAGCTTCTATTATTCACTGTATTAATCCTTCACACAGCTGTATTAATACTTAGGAGATTTCCATTCATCATTCTGCATTATGACTGAATTATTTGGGCACATGTGGAAAGTGGGCATGTATATGCTTAGTGATAATGATAATAATAATCTCTGCTTTCAAAAGAAAAGCAAAGGTGCTACCAATAGTGAGTCAATTCCAAAACATCTAGAGCACCACTTGAACAGGACTGGCATTAACAAAATCACCATAGTCCATTGCAAAAGGCAGCTTTACTTGTAACAGTTTACATTCTGCAATAATACCTTTAACACTATCAAACAATAACATCTGTCTATCCCAGGTCCTTAGGAACTACTTGATGGATAAAAATGCCAAATCCAGCCTAAACATCTGGATGACTGTGTGACCAATCATAATAATAAAAGTTCCAGAGAGGGAGCTTTATTACCAATGTCAATGTGCTGCAATCTCTAAAAGATTTGTCTGCTTAACATATAGTTTACAGGTACATAATTGGCACAGTAATCTACTAGAAACAACCAAGCAAAGTAAAGACATTTGTAACGTTTTCTGTACAGCCTATAATTAGTATGTTAAGAATGAATTAATAACAATTAAAACAGAAAGTTCTTACTGAGAAAGCCTTTTGGAATGTGCAAAGGGTTATACCAATGTATCAAAACAGTACATATCATAGTACATAATATATAACATCACACTGCCAAAATTACGCTACTCATTACTTTGTCTTAGGATGGTTTTACATTGAGCCTAACCAACTCAAGTTCAGGCAGCTGCACCAAGAAAACTCTGCTCGTGTCCGAAAGTGCTACTTATCCCATTTTATCTATGCCATTAATAGCTTTTGATGGGACATTCCCACCTTGATCTTGTTTAAAACTGGGTTCAGAAAACAGGTCCATTTTTGTCATTTGAAATTACGGTACTGGAATGAAACAGTGTTAGATCCTTCCTTTCCCCATTAGTCTACCTCCCCCCTACTTCCTGCTTCTTCTCTTTCCCCCAATAGCTATGCTAATATAGCTCTATTTAGCTCTGAGCACTGAACAAAACCATTTGCCCAGCACTGGTGCCATTGGAAGCAGCATTCCCACCAGCCTTTGCTTTTCAGCACATAGATACAACGTTGTGCTAGACATTAGAAAGGGGAAGGAGGAAGAAACTAGTGCCTTTTGTCACTGGTGTCATAAAAACAAAATCAAAGCTAAAGAGGAGAAAGAGCAGCTAGTATCGATATGGAAGAGTGAGAGAATGGTGTGAAAACCTGTTCCTCACTCACTCAGACTCAATTCAAATTTGTTAATAACTTTTGGGATAGTAATTCATCCTTTCCAGTGGGAAGAACATTAAAAATATGTCTAGAGTCCACTTCTGAATTGCGTTCAGATTACATTCAGAGTTTCTGATGCTTAAGAAACCGTGCTGAATCTTCGCCATTTTACAATATGCATTTCAATCAGGAAATACAATATACTCTAGTGTGTGTCCATCAGTATATGAAGAAAGATGCTTAGAATTAGTTTTCTAGCCAATCTATTTTAAATCGCTATTAAGATTGTCTCTTATAATAAAATGTATAATGAAACCTAATATAGAAAAGCCTTAACAAAGTTAGTAAGCATAGAACTGGGATTATTTTGACCCTCAAATTCAGAATCAACCCAGCAGGACTATCTTCAATCTCAAGACTGAATCATAAAAAATTCCATATGCTTCAAATTCTTTGTCTAGGATTAGATTATAATATTTTTAAATGTGAGATGTGTATGGCTAAATATATTACAAGAGTCTCAGTGATGTTAAGCCATAACTCACTTAAGCATTGTCATCCTTAATAAGCAAATAAATTGTTTATTCCAACCTCTTTGTGAAGCATGTTCTGTTTCTATAGCAATTAACTTCAGCTATTCTTTAAAATTCAAAACATTTTGGTAAGGTTGGTCAATAAGAAAACTTTTCAATTTTGTATTAGTTTTTACATTTTAATTTTTCCCAAATAACCCTTTCCAGGCCTCAAAGCATTATAAAAGAATGAAGAACAATACAAGTTCATTTGTCTTTGATGTAGAATAAAAGTTAATATTTATTCTGTCTAACGGAATGTGCAGCACATGCTTGGAACCAATGAAAAATTGCACAAGTTTTAGTGTTATGCACACAAGCATAGGCATCTGAAATTAACGGAAAGCTGTCAGCTACCTGTTCAGTGCAGATGAAAAAGCAGAGGATCAGAATTAATTAAAACCAAATATCCACTGCCACACACCTGTATTCAAAACATCCATTGTACTGATAGATTCCAATCTAGTTAGATATGCACATGGAAGACTATTTCTACCAATTAAGAAGTGTATTTGGAAATAATGAAATCACTGGGAATTCTTTCTAAACAAGCACATTTAGGAATGGACTTTTCATTTAATTAAATAAGCCTATTTTATCAAGACTGCCAGGTTAAAATTTCACTATAGTCATACATTCATATGTCCAGGCACTTTTTTTCAATTTATCCTACACCAAAGTGGAAATGTTTAATATTGTTAGGTATGGATTTGGAAATGGATTTAAATCTCACTTATTTCAATGAATGTCTGATAGTTTAGACAAAAATTATAAAAGGCTACTGTTAGAAAATATAATTAACTGTAACATAGATTAACAGAATAGTCAGCACCCATAAAGACTATCTACAGTTAAATCACAGTAAAGATGTGCAGGTTGAGTCAGTCAACTAAATTTAAAAGATGAAAATTTTTAAATCAGGAATGCAGCTAAAATCCTTAACACATTGGCAAGCTTCATATAGATGCTATCCTCAGATCACTTATGATCTTCAATTAAATATTAAAAATATGGATAAGGAAATGGAATAGTTGCCGTATGTTTTTGCTATGCCAGTGCTTATGACTCCTATCCTAACTGTAGTTCAAGAAGCTATTACAAGCTAGTAAAATTAAATGCTTTCAAGTGATCAGCAAGAATGTCTTATTTTCTCTATTCTCTCAACTTTTATTGTTCATCAGAACAACCAAATATATTTTGGTCCAAAGCCATGCCAAAAGCCAAACCAAAATGATTTTATTAATATATGCCTTCCAAGAATATCATGTATGTATGTATGTATGTATGTATGTATGTATGTATGTATGTATGTATGTATGTATGTATGTATGTATGTGTGTATGTATGTATGTGTGTATGTATGTATTAGATTTTTATCCTGCCTTTATTACTTTGTAAGTAACTCAAGGTGGCAAACATTCATAATACCTATTCCTATTCCTCTTTTTCTCCACAACAACAACCTATCAGGTAAATTGGACGGAGAGATTGAGACTGGCCCAAAGTTATCCAGCTGGTTTTTATGCCTACGGTGGGACTAGAACTCACAGTCTCCTGGTTTCTAGGCCACCGCCTTAACAAATATATCAAATTAATGTCTAAGCATTATCCAACTTCAAGAAGAATTTTTAGGAACAATTTCATACTTTCCTTTTTCAGTAAGTCAGTCCTTATCACCCAAATCCAATGTTTTCAGCCATTTCTCCATATAAGATACATATAATCTGCCAAAAAGGACAAGGGTAATATAAGCAGAAGGCTGCGCACAATCTTTCCTCCACCTTTAAGTAATTGAAATAAATCAAAGCAAAAATAATCAAAGAAACTTAAAGTGGGGGGGGGGATGACATCTACACTGTAGCCAATGTATCTGATAGCTTGGAATGACTGTGAGCTATTTTATTCAGAAAATGTTCTGCAAATATGTCATAACACGGATATAAGGGTAGATAAGGGTAGATTATTCTGGGAACTCACAAGAAAAAGTTTACTGGATTAAAATTCTGCTGAATGCATTGATAAAATTCACTGGTGAATCTTTGACAATAACCCTATAAAGTAAGCTCTAAAGCAGGGGTGTCAAACTCGCATCGTCACGGCGTTGTCACGTGATGTATTACGACTCCCCTTCGCTAAACAGGGTGTGGGCGTGGCCATCATGTGACGCATCTGGCCCACGGGCCGTGAGTTTAACAGCCCCGCTCTATAGTAACTGTTCCCAGCCTAAGACCTATCAGATATGTTGAACTACAGCTTCCATAGCCAACTTTGTCTCCAGCACACCTAGAAGACCCGAGCTTAGGATACGTATTTAAAACTGTATTCAACTGGTACATGTTAAAGTTACAAGCTTAACAAGCCTCCTTTCAAAGGATTTATGCCTATAAATAAGGTATATCAATAAAGGAAATAATCAGTACTCATCATTCTATAGGCAATGCATTATAGAAATTAACAATGTTACACTCTACAACAAAGAAATTATTTTTATTTTCCTTACAAAAATAATTAATTACAATAACTTTTGGACACTAATAGACTTTAGTAATTCCAAATTATTATGCCAACAAAGGAAACATAAATAAAAACTAGCTAGTCACAGCCATTCATTAAATTTAATGTATGTTTTACAGCAGTGGTATCTTTCTTCAGGTTCAATCAGAAACCTGAAAAAAATGGTTACTTTAATGAATTATAAAGAGGTATCTTGTGTATCAGAATAGTTTTGTTAAATGATAGTGCCAGATACACAATTCCAATGAATCCGTTAAACAGCAGTAAGTATATTTTAAAATGTGACATGCTTTCTTACAATTTTTTGCTTTTTTGTGTGTGTAATACAACTGCTTTAACTCTCATACCACTGATGGTTGAACTTATTACTATAATAATCATGGCAAAATCTATTTCTCTCATTAGAGCTGTAGATAGAGAGAGAGAGAGGGAGTGTGTGTGTGAGTGAGTGTGTGTGTGTGTGTGTGTGTGTGTGTGTGTTCAAGAGAGAGGGAGGGAGGGAGGATGTGCGTTAGATTTTTAGATGCATGTGTGTTGTACATACATTTGGAAAGGAAGACTTTCTGTATGCATGTTTGTTGAGAATCCATAATAAGCTATAAATCTCTGCTGAATGGATGATGACGATACTCCCTGCAAATAAGGGATGTATAAAATGGTAGTGAATGATAGAGTGATGGAAACTCTGAAACTTCAAATTAAAGTTTTTCAAATTTTGCAACTAGCATATATTAGGCCATAAATCAATTACATTAATATGTGTTTCACATACAGTAATGTGAAGAGTTGTCTAGAAATTTCTATCGGGCTGTTTTCTGTTCAGATATAATGTAATGAAGTAATAGTTGTTTTTAATTAAAAACAGAGAAGAAGATACGTCTGCAGTGTAAAGAAAGCAATCTATGCACAGGTGACAAAATACACAGCTACTAGCTCTGCATGGAAAAGAACTCTTACTAATTACTACCATGCCTTCCCATTCAAGTCTGCCAACTTGTTTTATGGCTTTGGATTTCTCTTTAAGCCTGAGGCTTAGTTATTTTAACTGAAAGCTTAGGTAAGATTTCAAACAGGCAGATCAAACATAAAACTAAACACAGAAGTATAAATCTTACCAAGAGTACAAATATATCTCAACGTATTTGGCAATATCATAAGGACAATCCTGAAGGCAATTGTTCTGCAACTGTTGTACTGCCATCAGTCTGCTAACATGGAAATATTTGAATAATAGTATTGTTTATATGATTTGGTGCTTCTGATCAGGAGCTATATGTGCTTGAAAAAGCAATACTGACATCAAAGGAACAGATATAACCAATAAAACATTCTGAATAGCCAAATGATTTACATGAATGATGTGTTTTTATGTTTGCCATGGCCTGATGAAGAAAAAGCTTATGTTTGAAGTGAAGCATGTATTTGTTACTTTATTTTTAAAAGTGAATAATTCTGAACCATCCACATTTACTTTAAAAAGTTCATTTTCCCAAAACTTGTATTAGGAGCTGTAGAAAATGAAAATTGGTAAAAAACAAACAAACAAACTCTAAAGCCTATAATTGTCAGAAATGGAGGTAGTCATTCTATTTGGTTAAGCTGAATTAATTACTGCTGTAGCAGTAATTCTAAAAACACATTCAAGCTTGTGAAATCACAGGTAGAAAGTTCATCTTTTAAAGTATCCCACTTTGACAGCTATAATGGTGATAAACAAAAAGTGAGGTACCAAAAGGTCTGACACAAATAATGTATGATATACAGAAACCATTGGTATCATTTACACACATACTGTACGCATGTGTACGCACGCGCGCACACACACACACAGTGTCAGTATAGCAACTACATTAGTGAGAAAAGAACCAAATTTCAAGGAAATGTAACAGACTGTAAACCCAGAACACATTTCAATGTTGTGTTAGTGAAAGGATTTCCCCAGGATCACTCCAAAGTTCAAAATACATTCAAATTTCTATTTCTATTCCTGGATAAAGTTCAATTGTATCAAACAATCTGCTGCTTTAAAATCATTTTTTCTGGTACCTGCAAATGTTTTTCTATCCATTACAGAGGTCTCATTTGTCTTCTAGTAATTTTGTTTGTACAAAATCTCCTTAGTGGCCACAGTCTAGTTTATTGTTTACTTTATCTTTCTTTGATGAACCTGAAATTCCCAGGACAAAACAAGAGTTCTCATGGTTGATTTCATCAAATTATCTTTTAGGACAAGTTGTTTTTATTAAATTGTATTAAATTGTAACATGTTTAACTATTTTGATCTTATTTCCCTATATTCCACCTCATTCTAGATATTACATGCTTTCCCACCAATTTGGTATTCCCCAGATGCTACTGATCCAAATCTAATGAGAAGAGATACAAAAAGATAATCTTATGCTAAAGACTTAATTGGAGATACTCTTTAGATGATAATATGCATTACTTCATTCACTTCAAAATGGGTAAGTTTAACCCTGCTTCATTTGGAAGTCCTCCTGCTCATTCAGCTAAATGGGACTTCAGATTTCTGCCCTAATGTTTAAATGAATTGGCATGTAATACTTGGTTTTCTTCAACCCTATTGCTTTCTACTCTGCTATGAATAGAATTTCATAGCTATATATATTAATTTCCCTTTTGGTTTTCAATGCACCTCCCTTAATAGTTTGTCAAGAAATAATTAACTATCCTAATTCTTATAATTTACGCTTCTGAGTGGTATTCTGTATGCAAATGTTCAGAACTGAGACTGGTATTCTTCGTTTTGTCGTTATTAATTTTAGCCATCTCATTTCTTTATAAATCTTTTGAGTCTCCAGATTATTGTCTGGCCAATCACCCAAATCAAAAGACACTGGGCAGTGTAAAACAAAGTAGTCATATAAAAAGCAAAACATTAAAACTAATCATTTCACCCCCCAAATGGCCATATAAAATTAATTTGAGCTAGAAGTAGATTAGAATAGTTTAGGAAAGAAGATACTGTATGAACCTCCAAGGTAAGCAAGTTACAAATCATGGAGGCCACTACATAAAATTACTGGTAATAAAATTTTTTAAAAAATCCATCATTAAAATACAATTAAAACAGCTGGATGTATGCAACTGAAATCTTAATTCTCAATTGTTTGATGAAACAGACAGGTTTTTACCCATTTCTGAAATAGTAAAAGCATGGGGGCCATCTGGATCAGGAGGATAAGAGATAGCATGTTCCAGAGACACAAGGGCACCACTGAAAGTTTCCCGGTTATGCCTTAAAATTTAAATAACACCAAATAAGCTCTTCCTATGCTGCTCAAGCAGGGCACATAGATTCTATCTGAAAGTGATGGTCCCTTAAATAATCTGGACTCAAATTAAATAGCCTTTTGTATAATAAAATAAACACTGAATTGTACTCGGAAACAAATGGGTAATCACTGGATAACCGGCCATAGGAGAACTGCTAAAGTGACTTTCATTAACTACCTGTACCTGTTAAAGGTAGTCTTCAAAGACAGCCCCAAATAGAGCAATTAAAATATTTAAGTCTCAAGGCAAAGTGTAACTGTTTCTAACACCTCCTGATTCAAAAAGCCCCATGAGCCACACACTCTACCTGTTGATTCAGTAGGTGCTCTGAATTCAAGAAAACCTCATGTGATTGGCATTTCAGAGGGAACATGATTACATCCAGAAAAAGCATAAGGATCAACCATGTTACTTTGTCTTGCTGAGAATCAGTTGCAACTTGTTTTATCCTATCCAATCCCATTACTGCTTCCACGTCCCAGGTGAGGGCATTTACTGAATCTTCTGTCCAGCCCAGAATAGAAACAAAGAACTGGATATTAATGATACCTCAACCTTGAAAGGATGTCTGATGTCACTCAGTAATTTCATTTACATGCTTAACAGTATGAGGGAAAGAGGTGAGCCCTGTGCGCCCCCCCTGCCCCATATAGAGCTTGCTCCTTTCCAATCACTGCCAACTGAACTGCCTATTTATAGCCTGGCATGAAATTTCAACAGAGGGGAGCAAGTACCCGTGCTGGTGAATCCTCTCCTTGAAGTAAAGAGAGCTTCAAAAGGCAACTGCTGTTAGATGGCTCTAGCCCCAAAGGCTGAGGCAGTGCATTGTGACCAATTCAGGTCACTCGGGAAGGTCTCAACTGGCACACAGCCTGTCATTCTTATATAGCATTAAATGTCACAGCCTAGTGATAGCAACCAGGGAGTAGACTTCTATTACTGGCTCCTTGCTATTGCTCTAAATGAAGATATCAATATGTTGTTAAATTGCATTCCAAAAATCAGGAATTTACCCATTACTTGAGAACTTTGCTTAAATCATGCATGGACCATTGAAAAGAAGATAACATTGCACTTCTGGACAGAGGTGTATCTACCAGATTTTAAATTACGGTTCAATGAAATCTGTTAATTCTCAGCATTTGAATCAGCAGGGTCACCTCAGGTTGGTCACTCTCACTCAGTTCTAGGAAGGAGGAACTGGCAAACATCTTCTGAAAAAACTTGCCAAGAAAACTGCAGGGATTAGTCCAGGCAATTGCCTTTAGTTAAAAAGCTAATTTAAAGGCATACAAAAAAGGCACACAAAAAAGGACTAATGTAGATCATCACTACCATTTACCTTGACTTTGGAATTGGTGAGCACACCTTAGATAGGATTATATCTATCACCTTCACTCAATCAGTTCAGAGTTATGCCTCCTTCTAACCAATTCATGAAGGATAAACATCTTATTATAAGCAGATTTGGCATTCACTAAAGGCAAGAAATAGGGAGACCAGGGGAGAGGCAGATGGATTAGAAGAAGGGACAGGCACCACATTGTCAACATCCCCTTTCCTTGAAAAATGTGCCTAACTGCCCTCATAACCACTTAGTGCCATCCTAGATCCTCACCTACATTCAAATTTGGGGCCTACCTATATGAATGGAGTTATCAAATATTTGATTATGTGGTGATTATCTTTTTCTTTTTTTTTTTACAAAATCCAAATACTGCAAATGTTTCATTCTGAATCTCTTGCTAAATTTAACCTTCCACAGATAAATAGTTATTCCTTTATTAAGGCAGATTATATCTTCTCTGAGATTTCGCTTAAGACAAGAGTTTTCAGAGGTGTGTGTGTTTGTGTGCTTTCTCAGCCATTACTTTCTCCAGGCACCCTCCAATCAGTCTGCTTCTGTTAATCTTGGCAGGGTTTATTTGTGCTAAATCAGTTATATCCCTTGAAATGACACAGCAACAGATATACTACATTCAAAGAAATCTTGGGAACCATGATCTTCCTGAAAGCATTCCAGGGTGGTAAATTAATCAGATTCATAAAGCTTTTTTTAACAAATCTTGTTAGAAAATTATAATTTGATTACTAAACAGCTAATAACTTTCCTTTAGGAAACACACAGCATATTGTTGCATATTTGATTATTTGTCAGAACAACTCACTCTGATTCATTTTTGCCAAATATAAATGATACTATTTTAAGGTTAGGAATTGGTCATCTAGTGTGACAGAAACATACCATGTATCAGGCTTTCTACAGAGAACCCCAATAATAATGCCAAAGGAAAGTGGCTCTTTGGAAAAAGGATTTAGGCAAAACAAACAACTTCTGATTTGGAAATTTACCTAGAAGATGATGAAGAAATGGCAACCACAGGCCAATATTTATTTTATTAAGCTCAAAAACAGCAGGTAGTAGATTGACCCTCTATTACTCAGCAGGATACTTTGATTTAAATCACAATTCAATACCTCTGCAATCCTCTAGTTAAATTGCTTAAATCCCAGTAAATCCCAGTGTTTGAACAGCCTGTGTGCAAGATTGCTGCCCAAGAGAAAAGACAAAACTAAATACATGTTTTATACTGCTTACTTGTATTTTAGGTATTTCTTAAATAGAATAGCTTCTCAGGTGATTGATAGAACAATTAAATCATATTGAACTATAGATAAGTATAGTTTCCAACCAAATACAAGATATATCCTTAAACAATATTTTTGCATACATAAAACAACATTAAACACATTTATTTCAAAACAAAATGCTCAGTAACTGGTGATAGTTTACTGGGAGACCAGCATTTCTTGTGAGATGAGAAGTAAATTGACTAAAATGCTATGAATGGATAATTTTTTTCAGTTGAGACTTAGGTTCAAATCATAACGAGACAAGTTTTTACAAGTTGATCATAGAATATTCCCATTCATTTCAATCTAATCTAGTGAACTCAAAGCAGAGAAGATAAAATAGAATGATTTCACACCTAATGTCAATCCTTCTGGAAGAAGAATGGAATATATACATATGTGTAACAGATAAATTTAATAAATAAGTGAATAAATATATTCTTTAACTAGTGATAAATATAACAATATCCATAACTGTAAGCTAGGGAAATAATAGGACATGGCCAAAATTAATCCTTGAGATTATATTAACTGTAGATGATGTTATACTATGTTCTCATACTCCAGATTGGTTGGCAGCAAATGTATAATGCAATGAAAATGGATTGAAGAAGGTTGTCACTGAAGCAGGACTGATGTCACAATGACTATGATAACATGGCAGGTAAAGACCCCCAAGTAAGAAGCTTCTAAGAAAAATTATAGTGCATAAACTCTTTGGGCAAAGTCATAACACATTCTCAAAAGGCAGGTATTTGTCATAGAATTCCTTCATAGAAAACAAATCATAGATTTGTTCAAATAGTTCAAATCAATGTTTTTTTGGCAGAACACTACATATTTAATAGACTATTACATATTCAGTAAGAAGAGATACTATTGGGGTTCTAAAGATCTAGAAATGCTTCTATTTACATATTGAGCTTAACTTAATACTTTACAAATGAGGGTATGCTGCTGGCAATAAACTGGCCATGAAAAAAATTGCTTTAAAGCCCACTCTGCACAAGTGTGCTATGTTTATTTTGTCAGTAAATGAAAACAGCCTGAAGCTGCATGGTGTGACTGGTTCCCTGCTCCCATTAAAGGGATAAAAAATGTAGTTATGCTTTTTCATATTTTCTGAGCATAGGTGTTCAGCAGAAGTCATAATGATGTCAATCATACAGTGACATCATTTGTCTGCCCTCAGTAGTTCCTAGACCAATTTCTCCTAAAGAAATCTTTTTTAAAGGGGCAGGGTGGGCATTCAACAAAACACAATTTAAGCAACCCTTAACATAGTTCTAACGTAGCAAGCCATTTCTTCAGAACCCCTTTTCTCAAACAAGTTCTTTCTGGCTAAAGGAAAACTTATAAAACTGCCATTTCCAAAATTGCAACCATAAAATCAGATTTTCAGTTCAACCAGCAAGATCAGTGTGCAGAAGCAAGGCTGTTAGCACTTACTGAATCAGGAACAAAGGGTAAATCAGACATGCATCACAGTACTCATCTTGTGATAGGTTCTATTTGTACCATCCTAATTTCAACTGAATTCATTCTCCAGTTTGTGGTTAGAAATGTTCCTAAAATAGTATATGTAAATAACTTAAAATCAATGCAAAAAGCCATATTGAAAATAGCATAAAATGAATCAAAATAAAAACAAAAATAGCTTTACAAAATACACATATAAGCCTTAAGACAGTAGCATTTAAATGATCAGTTAGAAGCAAACTAAACTGGTAATAATAGTAGCTTTAAAAAATGAAAGGCAAAATCAAAACATGAATATGCTAGAATTAAAAGGAACCCAAAAGTTTTTGCTGTAAGTCAAAAAGGTTATAGGCACTAGACATGCCACCCCGGGGAGAGTAATTGAAAGCTCAAGATCTTCAACAGAAAACATCCAGAACAGAATTTTCCAGAATGGTCTTAAGAGTTTAGATACAGACAGTGAAGGGCAAAGACACATTCCAGCTTTCTATTGTTGGAACTGGTCCACCCTGCATACAACTATAATTACAGCATTTGAATGTAAGCATACAAAAACATCATTTAAAAAAAACCAACTCATTTTAAAGTTTTAAATAATGAGAATGAAATGTACATATAATTAAAAGTTAACTCTTCACTGACCAATACAGAACACCTAGCACTTTACAGAGCTGCAATTTCCTTAGGTATTCTTGGAATGAATTCCTGTTAATTTCAGCGTTTAAAACCTGAGCTAGATTTTTTTCAATTTCACCTTATTAAAAATGTTTGCAAAAATGCTAATAGAGGTTTCATTTCTGTTTTGCTGTTAAACAGGTTGTAGAACATACACACATACCGGTATAAATGTGGTGTCAAAGAAGTTATTTTATTCTAAGTCTGAAACTCAGAACTATAATCTTAATAATATTTGAAATGAAAGAAATTTTAATGATGGCCCCATGTTTCAAATTAAATGTCATTTTAACATAGATCGTTATCAAAAATATCAGTATTGCACTACAGGTGTTTTCACATTTTTGCTATTTACTTTTGCTTTCTTTTATAACAGTTTAAAATAGACAATTACTACAAATCCCAAAGCATCTATGTACTATGTACTACATAAGTAGTGTTTTGGGAACAAAGGTGTTATTTTAAGCAAATATGGTTACTAAATATGTTGAAGGCCTGAGACAGCCCTATTAAAGGAAATAAGAGTTTGTATTAAATGTTAATTTAAGAGTAGATGCATTAATTCTGTTTCTTCACTCTTGAACAGCAAGAAGTTACTTATGGCATCCCATTGTTTATCTCAGTACCCAAAACTATCAGAAGGTGGAAAAGAATCAGATTTGTGTATTACTTCCCAATGCTTGCATTTTTTGTCATATTAATTTACAATGTCATTATTTCCTCCAGAAATCAATAAAGGTATCTAAAAATCATTCACTGAGTTCATTTGCCTTAATTTACTTTACTTTCATAACTTTCTTAAAAAATTAAAATCTTATATCTAATATTTGCATATTTTCTAAAATATTTCTTCTATTTAATGCTACATTTTAAGAATGTTTTATTTTTAAATATTTATGTCCTAGTTTTTCATTGAGTATTTAAACTGGGTCTTAAAAGTTCAATCACAGCTTTTACAAAATCATGGCATAAATCTTACACACTCTCTCTCTCTCTCTCTCTCCTTTAGTGTATATGTACTTTTTCGTTTCTTAGGGTATTTAATCTGTTCATTTTTTATGTGTATGTGATAATTCAGCACAATGGCATGGTTAGGCCTACCGGTATTAACAATCAAAGTGATAAAGCTGAGTAATATTACCATTAAGATAAGATCAGAATATCAGGGTTAGTCAGAATAACGTTGTTTTTCATATGACAGCAATTCCTTTGGTTTAATATTCTAAATATGTCCAACGTTATTCTATATCCAAATCTGAGTATGTTTATAGATATAAAAAATAATACAATGCAAACCTATGTGTGTTTTCTTGAAAACAAACCTAACTGAATTTAATGGGGCTACTGTCCAGAAAACTGGATTGTAGGTTCCACCCAGGATGAAGTAAGATGACAGCAAAGGAAGGCCAGTATCACTATTTTTGACACTTGTAAACATTCAGAAGTCACATCCTTCAAATGATATGGACCAATGAAGCTGGAAGGTATTTGCACTGAACCAAACAATCTGGTATCTCGGTAATCCACCTCAAGGAAAGACCCATCGTGTCACAGGTGGTGCACAGAATTCAAGCTAAGGAAAGCACCACAATCTTCCACCATATGAGAAAGCTATTTTATCCCAGAGATAATCTATTAAGACTGAGCCCCCAAGATACTTAATAGTTCATAATGCAGTTGGGTATTTTAAAAAAGCCCTCAAGAAAGGAACATGAGAAATTCTTCAGGTATCACTTACTGGATGCCATACAAACTTTGTATAAGTTCTTCTACGCAAAGCAACAAAATACACTTCAAAACACCACAAATCTGATTTATTTCCTGATACATTAGGTCAGAAAGTATTGCTTTGTGTAGAAAAATGTAAAAGTTTGATATGTAAACTTTCAGTTTGTTTACTTAATATGAAACATAATTTATATATGTGTGTGTTCTGTTTATGTTTATACATTTATTTCCTAAATTATCCATTCAAAATGTTGTACGAGACACTTTCCACTCTGATATATTCACAGCTTTACTCACTTGAAGGGAAATGCTGCTGATGTCATAGACATGATACTCAATTTTTTCAATACAGCAGGGATTATTTCATTATCTCTAGTATTAGTATATACATAATTTGATTGTAAGATATAAACTCAGACCATAGCATTTAAAATCTACTCGATTTCTGAATTGATTTTTAAAATTTTAAATCACAAAATGTTAAACTGGAAAAAAGGTAAGAGACCATAATTAATTGCATGTTCTGGTAACTAAATATAATATTTACATTTAATGTAGCATCACAGCATATGTTATTTTTGTGGTCACAGATAACAAACACTAATTCTAAGTAGAAAAGAGCCAGAGAACCCAGGGAGTTCATAGTGGGTTTTAAAACTAATGGTACTAAGGCATGGCTGCTTGCCTATCTAATTTTCTTCCCATGTCTACTGAATTATCCAGCACATTTCACTTTCCCCTGTCCCCAATCTTACTTGCTGTATTGCCCACAGCTCCTCTAAAATTAGTTGGATGGACAAGGCATTTTAAATCCATCTAACAGTATAGAGCCTGAAGAACACTACAATATGTTATCTAGGGGTGTCCGTCCCCCCCACTTCTACTTTCTTTGCTCTCAATAGGCTCTTCTTATACATCTTCTCCAATAGTTCATTCTCCTGTCCCCCAAATTAATAAGCCCTATAATCAGATGGAGGAGGACTCCATAACTTGCTTTCTTCGAATACCCAAACAGCATCTCTTTCAGAAAAAGGGAGGGGGAAATGCATTGGTAATCATTTTGGTTGTTCTTCAGAAGCTTCTTTCTAAAAGCATTGCATTAAGATAACAGTCCTTGATCAGTAGCCTATTGTCAAAAATAGTAGATTCTGTCCAATCCTGCAAACTTTCAATAATCAAACTCACCAAATAACAAATTACACTTTTCAAAGGCGATGAACTAACAATTGCTCCCTGATGTTCCTTTTTGCAACCTAAGTTATATATCTGTGATTGTTGCCAGAATATATTTTCGGCTGTTTTCTATTTTCCTACAATACCTATGGGAGGTACATTTACCCCGCCCTTAAACTCTACTCAGCAAGTCCCTCTCAGGCACTCCCTTAGCTGCTCACAGCTGAAGTCAACTTTTGAACTTTGCGTTTCATATATACTTAGTTAATGCCCTGTGAAATACTAGGTTTCTGCTGAATTCCACCACCTCCCCTTTTCTTTTACCTGCTGGCCAGACTTTGTCTGCAGTGCTGCCTGAAAGGCATCAGGTGGTAGTTCATGGCGTCCAGAAGTAGCTTCTGGCAGACCGGGTCCGTACGCATGAAATCCACCGACTGGACCCGCTCGACAAGCTCCGGAGCCGGGATAAGGGCAAAGCGTAGGCGCTTCATGAGGTCCGGGGCGTACTGCATGCGGGTCTCCCGATCGTGCTCCAGCCACAGGACGGACATCTGGAAGAGCGCCAGCTCCGATTCTACCGGGGGAGGCAACGAGTCTAGCAGGGCGCGCATCTCCTCAAAGTTGAGCAGCAGCACGTCCTCCACAAGGTACTTGTTGGCCAGTTTCTTGGTCTCTTCGAGGCCGTGTAAGGCTGCGATCTTGCACACTTGCTTGTAGTTCTGCACGGAAATCTGGTCGTTGAGGAACTGAACGCACAGCTTGGTGACCTGCGGGATGTGCAGGATCTTGCTGACCGACAAGACCTCCTCCACCGTATCCAGGGAGAGGGTCACGTTGGCTGTATACAGGTACTCGAGCACCAGTCGCAGTCCGATCGACGAGCAGCCTTGCAACACCAGGTTGTTGATGGCCCTAGGGCTGGCCAACAGCTTGTCCTCCGGAGAGGAGGAGGGCGTGCCGGGCTCCTCCTGCTGCTGCTCCTTCGGAAGCAGGCCGTCCTGAGCTCCTGGTCCAACACCCAAGGGGTGATTAAGCCCGCTCCCCCCTCCGCCGCCGCCTCCCCCGCCTCCTCCACCGGCGGTGCTGGAGAAGAGCGATCGGAAGTACTGGGAGCAGGAGGCCAGCACGGCCTTGTGGCAATGGAACTGTTGGCCTTGGGCCGTCAGGGTCACGTCGCAAAAGAGCTGCTTCCTCCACAGCAGGTTGAGGCCGTGAAGCAGATTGTCGCTATGGCTGGGGTCGAAGGTAGACGTCCTGTCCCCGGACCGTGACATGGCGAGCAGCCTCAGCGCACCTGACTGGAAACCCACCTCCGACCTGGGCAAAGAGGGGCAAGGCGGGGGTGGGGGAATAAGGAAAAATGAGTGGTTGGGAGGGGGCACACAGAGTAATAAACATGGAGCTTTACAGGCCTGGATTGCCCACTCGACTTGCAAGAGCCGAGAGGCTTCCTATCCAGCCGTCCCCTTCCCCCCATCGCGGCAGCCTTCGGGCTGCATGACATTTTCTGCACCCCCCGCCAAGGGGCTTCGTCCTTCATCGGCAGGCGAGACGGGTTCCCTCCCCAAAGTGGGTGGGGGTTGCGGGCAACTACTTTCCGCCTAGAAACCGAGACGCGCGCGCCACTTGAGAGCAGGCTGCTGTCTAATTTGCAACGGGGCATTTCCCATGCTGGGGGGGGGGAGTGGAAAGTGGGGGGAGGAGAGAGAGAGAGAGAGGAGTTTGGGGTTGTTGTTCCGTAAGCTGGGAAAGCTCGCAGAACGGCTACCCGATGACCCAACGGGAAGGAATGGAAAGGAAAAAGAAGCCACCCCGTCCTTCCAAAGTCCAGAGCCAGGCCATCACTTGAGCCAAGCTGACTTGAGCTGCCCCCTTCGGATGCCCCTCCCCTTTCCCCCCAAACTGCGCCTTTCCCGCCTTTGCAAGCCACTGTTTCTGCAGAGCGAGAGACGCTTCGCCTTGGAGCAGTACGTGAAAAGAGGGAGGGGAAGGCTCTCGGTGCCGAGCGAGGGGGAGCGCAGCCGCGTGCACCGAACTCTTGGCCAGACCGCCTCGTGCCTGCTGCATTTTAACACCGGGCATAGGGGCGAGAGGCTGGCCAGTCGCCTCTCGCCCGGTGCTCATTTTGTCCGGGCTGGGTTTTCTTCGGGGTCAGAAGCGGCGGCGCTTTAACTCGGGCAACTCTGGGAACTTCGGGGGCGGGGAGGGGGGGCGAGCTCGGAGGGCCTGGGAGCTACTGGGAAAAAGGAGGAGGAAAATACAGGCGGGAAAAGTGCCCCTGCGCCGCGAGAAAGCGGAAGCCAAGAGCGCCCCTGCCAAAGTCGCGGGACTCTGAGGGCGGAGGCGGCGGGGAATGAAAAAGACGAGCCTTAAAAGACCTGCTGCCAGTTGCACCTGCTAGTGGTGAAGAGGAAAGGGACCCGCGGTGGCTTTAGCCCGCCTCGGGGAGAGCAGAGCCCGCCACAGCACGGCAAGTGCCGCCGCCGCCGCCTTTCCTCTGCAGGATTCCAGCGGGGACTGCTACTTCCATTGTACCGTCCCCCCTTTTTCGGCAGTGCTTGCACTCCGCGCTTTCTCCTGCGACCGGGGGAGTCCTCTTCGCCGGCCACTTTCCTTCCCTCCCAGCAGTCAGGTTTTAAGAAACCACCAAGAGCCTCTCCCTTTAAGTGGATCTGGTCATTCCTCTCCTCTATCCACATATACACACCTCCCATTCTCCCTCCCCTTTTTTTCCTCCTCTGGCCATTTCTTACAATTCGAGTTTATTCTCCAAAGACGTGTGTGCAATACAAGTGCCCCCTCCGTACTTCTCGTCCACAGAAATCGCGCGCATACACACACACAGGCATACATCGTCTTCACGACAATAAACAAGCCACAAGAAAATACAGCCAAGACGGTTAGACCGAAGGCCAGAAACTTACCTGCTTCACAACCAGCTGCCAAAGTAAAGGTTCACTTAAGCTCCCCCCCAAAAAAATCAATTGTCCTTCCTTTTTAAAGGTTTGATCGCTCCTTCAAAACAAAAACAAAAAACCTTCTTGTTCCCAATTCCAAGCAGTCACTCTTTACAATTTATTTTGTCGTACATCATTTGATCACCATGAATTAGCAACAGCAAGAAAATGTACGAGAGGGAGAAGGGGAGAGAGAAAGAGAGAGCGCGCAGAGCTTTCTGCAAGAGAAGAAGAAGAAAAAATGTACGTGTGACAAATTATGCTACCAAGAAACAACACATCATTATCCTTGGGCCTGGGGCTCAGTGAGTCGTAACGAGAGTAATAGGAAATCCACGGTTGGGGAGAGAAACGGTCGTGCATGGCCAGTGGAGAGAGACCATACAGGGGGATGGATGCTGGAGAGACTCGCAAAATTATGGCTCAAGGCTATTGTAAAAATTGTCGAGCGTAAATGACTGCGATTTCAAACATCTTTGGAAGAAAGAAGGGGAGAAAGCGACCCCCCCTCCCTTCCTCTGCCTCTCTCCTCTCTCGTCTCTCTCTCTATAAAGAACCGTCAAGTTTTAGTGCGCATTGCTAATTAGTCAATTTCTCTCTGCCTTCACAGGCTGGCGACTTTGCTGCTGAGCTGAAACTGCTAATTTCTGTGACCAGCTTTTTTTCTTAGCTGTGATCTGGATGAATGAGTAGCTGTCTCACAGAGATGACAAAAATAAACTCTAATCCCCCCCAAAAATTTCCACTACATCTTTCTCATGCATAGATTTATGATCTTCAGGCACCAAGTGCAATATGCAAACTTCGGTGCCTGTACAGTATGCTCCTAGATTCATACTAGCCATTATTTTATTTTCTACCCCCTCCCTTGTGATGGAAACTCTGATCTAGGTATAAGAGATATTGCCACCCTCTTAACTCTATGTTATTAGCTTGACAGGGTACATCCTCGTTCATGCATCTGTGAAAGGAAAAGATGGAGGAATGGAGGTAAAATGAGGCTAGTGCATAGTATTGATACTATAACTATTCCATTTTAATAGTTCATCTGTGCCATCTGAGATTTATGCCCTTGTTTGAAAGCATATTTTCTCTATCATTTTGTCTGGTTAGACAACCGTCTCTGTACTTCACTGTCAGCTGAACAGATAACAGATCAGAAGTCACTTTTATTATCAGATTAGCATATTGTCAGATTTCTTTTGGAGTCTAGAGACTTTGCAGTGCAGGAGATGACTCGAAGAGTAGGGAGGTGGCTATTCTTAAACCAAACAAAGCCTTTCAACTTTTCCCTTGATCTGGAGACAGTTATGCTCCTTGCTGAGGAACACATTTTTCCCCTCAGTTGCTTTATAATAGTTGGTTGGGGATATTTTAGGCTATTCCTTCTATGAACAGGAACTCAAGCAGAGGGCAAGGTCTCCACAATTGATCCCATGATACATTACATTACATTCCCAGATTTACAGCTCTAGTCAAATTTCCAGTTGCCCCCAAAGAAAATACAACCTTGAAGAAGTTAAAGGAAGCTGAAGATCAGCAATTCAGAAGAAGTTTGGAATAAAAAATCTTAAGAATTTGAAGCAAGATTTTTAGATGGAGAGATGTCCTTATTTTCTTCTTAGTTTGCAGAGGATGCAAAAGTATATGCTGAGAGGAGGAAACCAGCTGGAAGTTGAATCATAAAGAAAGCGGGTGGACCCTGCTTGTGATGAGATCACTAATACCATAAAAGTAGTGCTGATGTCAAATGATTCAAATTACTGTACACATTTTGTAATATAATTTACATCTTGCTTTCTCTAAAATGGCTGTTATTATCCAATGTTTTGGGTTAATTGCATTGACAATTTTGGCCTTAGTTTGACATCAGCCTTTGCCAACCTGCTGCCAGGCATCTATCCTGAACTATAGTTCCTCTAGTTTCCACCCACCCACCTGGTAAATACACTACCTGGTCTATTGTGTCTATACAAAGGCACAAAACCCTTTTGGAAGCTCATAAGACCAAATCTGACACATTTGCTATCACTTGCCATGCTGTGTCAAATTAAAAGCATAAAGTGCTACTTATTAAGAAGTTTACCACTTCCACAGCAACAGTGATAGACTTGGTGGTAAACTTCATTGTATTCAAAAATTCTAAAACTGGAAAATATTTAATTTTCAAAGAGATGCATTAGAACTTTTGTAAAATATAGTAAATCACTGCATTCTTGGTGTGAAATCTCAGCACTACCTTCTGGGAAAATGAGTTATTGCTTGTGAGTTCACCATATATATTCTAAGGAAATAGACTATATATATATATAATCTAGATATTATACAAATATGTATATGTATTTATGTATGTAATGTATAGATTTCAATTTTTCAGGTTATAGATCACAGGTAATTTTGTCGCATTAAGATATCACTGTCATACTACTGAATGGGGTCAAATTTGAGTTTGGGGGTTTGCTTGTCAATTTTCTTGATTCTGGCTGGAAAAATGGGGATATCTCCTCATGTTGATTTGTCACCACATTCCAGCATTACAATTTCAGTGGTCTCTAGAAACTGGAAAGAAGGATGGCAAGGACCATATATGGACCATAGACTGCTTTCATTGTAGAAAATATATAGCTAGTTTAGATTATTTTTTTTTTGCACAGAGTGTATAGTATTATATCCTGTGATTTATTGATTTTCATTGTGCAGAAATTTTCTAGTCTATTCAGCTGAGCAACACTTTTCCTCTTATGTATCCAACTAACTATCATTCAGTATCGTTCAACATGAGGAACAACCATGTATATTAGGTTTTTAAAATTTTACTAACAAAAGACATAATGCTAAATAGCCACTAAATGTTACTGTAGTTCTTTTATGCTCAATAACTATTCACCAAGAGAACAATGCAAGGTAGAGAACTTCTCTCATTTCCAGCAATTGCTCCATTACTTCCACTCGTGGATACTGTATATAACTAAAGAACAGATACTGGGTAGCCATCATGTGTCTTTTCTGCTAAGAAATATAAGGTTTTATATCGCACTTGCGCAATTACTGTTAGCAACACTATTATGTTTACAAGTCATGTCACATTTATTTTGATATACACTGTCTCTCATCTGCAGTGATCATAAACCCAATGTGAATGTACAATTCACATCTTGAAGGCATTGTTATGAGATTCACTACACAATTTGTATTATGATTTTCAAAGGGGTCATGTATAATCGTATAACAATGCACTAGAATAGAATAGAAATAGAAAATAGAATAGAATAGAATAGAATAGAATAGAATAGAATAGAATAGAATAGAATAGAATAGAATAGAATAGAATTCTTTATTGGCCAAGTATGATTGGACACACAAGGAATTTGTCTCTGGTGCATAACCTCTCGGTACAAATGAAAAGATACTCATAACCTTTTTTTCATGATACTGTAAAATTTCTCCTTTATTTCATGTCTGCACACCAGTCTATCCAATCAAGTGACAGAATAGATACTTGAAATCCAAATGAAACTCGAACAACTTTCCCCACTCTGATGCCTCTCAGGTATGATGGGAAGCCATTCCTGTTACCTGCAAACAGAAGTCCTTGTTCAGGAAGTGGCAGGGTGGGTTCCTCCTGGTTCGGACCGGTTCTTTAGAACCGGTAGTAACTTGGCGGCCTGGGTCGCTAGAACCGGCAGTGACCCAGGCCTGCCATGCCCCTGAATCGGTTCTTTCGGCAGCACCATAGGCACTGCCATTTTGTTTTTTGCTTCTGTGCATGCACAGCAGCTTTTTTTAAGCACTGCGCATGCACGAAGCGCCCACTTGCCCACGCGGCGCGACACTGAGCGAACCAGCAGTGAGGAAAACCAGAACCCACCCCTGGAAGGTGATAGTAGTTTAGTCTGACACATCTTGAAAGGAAAGAGATCAGGTAAATCTGCATTAGTGGACTACAAAGTGATATTAAATGATGCCTTACCTTGTACTGATGACAAATTACTGCAAAATAAAAATGCCCCATGACTGTGTTCTGTCCTGTCTCTGAGAAGTAGCTTACCTATTACTTATGTTATTCATATGAATTTATACTTATTTTCTAAACCTTTTAAAGGAGGTTTCTCCTGCATAATAGTGCTAAACTAAAGAATTAAAAAGCCTTTTCCCATGAAACTACAAATCCCAATAGAAGATATGACATATCTTTTTTTTCAGTTTTAAAAGTACTTTGCCATAGGAAGGATGACAATTGGATATTACAGCTACAGAACTCTAGCCAAAACATTTTTGGACATCTGGAACTTGTTGCCCAGGATTTTCTTTTTGTTCTGAACTCTTTATCAAGATATTCTTTTTGTTGGACATGGAGCTCTAGACATAACACCTGGAGTCTTCTGTTCATACCAATGTGCCGGCAGACCTCTCTTAGGAACTTCTAGCCTCTATCCCCTATCTGATTTTGTTTTTTTGTTCTTTTCTTTTGGGATTGCCACCTTCCCACCTGGTGCACCTGACCGAGCATTAAAGTTCCAAACATGCTCAGTAGCCCAGATTAAATGGATTTCTGCACTAAGTTATAAGAAACATCTACCAACAGAATGGTGTAGTTAACATTTTTTATAATTTTTCCTCTTTACAGATTGACATATATATCCAGAATCTGGTCTGAGGGATTGTCTAACCCTGGGTCCCCAACCCCCAGGTTGCAGACTGGTACAGGTCCATGGCCTGTTAGGAACTGGGCCATGCAAGCGAGCAAAGCTTCATCTGTGCATGCGCAGGATCTAGGTTGCACACAAAACCACCCACCCCCCCGGTCCATGGAAAAGTTATCTTCCACGAAACCTGGTGCCAAAAAGATTGAGGAGCGCTGCTCTAACCCATAGGTGATGGCAGGACCAGTAAGGATGGACCATTGATGACAGTGGTGTATATATCATTATACTATTAGGTCTTCAAAGTATAGTGTCTATCTGCTCCAATATAGTGTAGTTGTAAATAGTTGAATTAGAGCTGTGGTGGCACGGCGGTTAGAATACAGTATTGCAAGCTAACTTCTTTATTGATCCAAGATGGCGCCGACAACGGCTGCCTTGGTGAAATGCTCTCAAATGGTTTATTTTCTATTATTCTCTGCAATTCTCTACGGATTTCATACTCACGAGACCATCTGCTAAGAATTAAGGAATGTTTCTTTAAGGAGCAGCTCTCTGTAACCTCACCCCCACCTGTCTTTACAAACGTGGAGGAGATTCTAACACAGGAGGAAGCTAATTCCCCGGAACTATGGATCACCAAAAGCAAACGCAGACGGCAGAGACGAAGAGGTAAAAGGGCGGGAATTTTAAATAGACTAAGGAATAAGGGAATTAAAAAAAAACCGCTCCCTTCAATCTTTCTTACCAATTTACGTTCACTTGCTAATACGATGGATGAAATACTCCTTTTAAACACATGCAATCATG